>JABSTQ010006081.1:0-200165 GCA_013358835.2 Ixodes persulcatus
ACATTGGCGAGCTTGAAGGAGTCGTCCCATCCGTTGTGTGACTGACGCGCTCGTAGTTCTTCAGCCAGTCATCCACGTCTGAGTCGGGAGAGCCTGTGAATATCTGAGGGTCTCGCTGTCGGTGTTTTATAGTCACAGCGGGTGCAGAGCGGGTTCCGGTTGTGTTACCTTCTTGGTTAGCCATGGGCGGGTGTTGGGTGGTCTGTCCACTGCGTAGCTCCAGGTTTGGGGGTGGCGAGGTGTGGCGAGGGGTAGGAAACCGCTGACCTCCACCAACCTGTAAGGCTCTGGATGAATGGATGGGTTTAATACAATGACTGAAGTTTGATTAAGATGGTGCGTCCACGGTAACCGTTCGATGCAGATCCGAGAGAGCTCAGCACGTGCACTGCCGTCTGAGCCCCGCTTCTTCTTTCTTCCTCACAATATATATATAATTTATATATATATATATATATATATATATATATATATATATATATATATATATATATATATATAGATTGATGCCCGTTTTACGTTTATTATGTTTGCGCACGCTATTGGGGACAAAAAACTCTAGAAGGCCAACTATTAAAAAAAAAAAAACAGTTCCAATATTCCAATATTTGTACGTAATTATGTAGAATACTTCCGTCTGTAACGGAATAGCGAAACAGCAGCCTACAAGCAGGGAAATACCTAAGAGTAATAGTAATACAAAAAAAAAAACTGACGATCGCTCTCGTCTCCATACAGAACGGCAACACAAAAGAGACTGGATTGGAACTATGCAAAATAAAATACAAACAGCAAATCCATGGGCAAAAAAAAAAGCGCGTTGCTGTTTTTTTTTGTTTTTTTTCTTTTTACGATGCGAGTACGATGACGCGGGGATCGAGGTAATACGTTGTTTGTAGGCAGCGCGTTTTATTACATGCCACGAGAGCGGCACAACTCGGTTGAATCTTTTTATGTAAATTTTAAAGCAATCAATTTAATGTGCAACAAGAAAAAAAAAAAGATTTCATGTACGTTAGCCGTCCACTTTTCCCCGTTAACAAATGCGTTAGAAGTAATACACATGTCTCGAAAGAAATGACAGCAAAATCAAGGTGTGCGATGTCGTGCATTAAAAACAAGGATCGCATTTGAGGCAAAATCGAGGAAGGCGCGCCCGTATACCTTTTCACCTACGTATACACGGTTGTGAAACTCATTTGTTTTTGCCACGTGCTATCATAGAATCGTGTCATTCTATACACCGACACGATGTTTACAAAAGAGCCCGTCTTTGCCAACACCGGGTGAGGGTGTTTGCGCGTGCGCACAAACCAGACTCGCCCGAGGCGAATCGTCTGCGCGTGCGCAATGCCGACAGCAGCGCCTCCGCCGTGGCGTCACCTCAGAGAGTTGAGTTGGTCTATACTCTATATGAAATTTTACGCTCTTAAAAAATCGGGAGCGTTCACTTTCCCACAAAGTACTTAAGAAAAAAATCGCTGCAATATAACGAAGCTAGAAATGTTTTTTTTTGTTTTTTTCAAAGAGGTTGAGTTGTAACATTGAGAAGGTCATTTCACGTACTTACGCCATGCTAAAGCTTCAAAGCGCAGACTGTTTCCCTGGGTCTAGACACATTTCCAGCGTCGTCATTTGCAACGGATTGCATTGACTGGCTCTGTCAGTTTTGTCTTGCAGAAATAGTAGGCACCTTTGCCGCTTCAAGATAATCGTTGTCAGATCAAGAAGAAGAAACAAAAAACAAGTTTTGCGCATTATTTTGTACGCTGCGTGAAGTATAGACTGGAGAGTCGCTGCAAGATTCGATCGTCAGGGTTAGAAACGACGCCTTTGACGTTTGAAACTTGTAATCAGGTATACCGTTACATGCGAGGGGTGATCAACAAGTTTCGCCCCCTAGGCTGTACCGTATTTACTCGAGTATAACCCGCACTATTTATGAACAAGGCCCTTGAGTCTACTTTCCCGCAAAGCACATATACAGCCAATCATCGCGTTGAGCATAAATAACATAGCGAATAACTAGATCAAGAACATGACTCTCCATACAAATGCAACCTTCACAGATGGTATCTTTGCGCGAAGACGTTATCTCTATCCTGTTAGCAGCTGGTATCATGCTGTCGATCGCGGTGATTGGCAATCCGCGTGCTCCGCGGAAAAGCGAACCCTCAGGTTTTCTTCATAAATAGTGCGGGTTATACTCTAAATACGGTAACTTTTAAAAAAAACTTTTTTATTCGGTGATGAAATTGATAGCTCCTGCATTCGAACGAAAGTTTGGAATCTCCTCTTTTACCGGGAACGCGTAACTTTCCAATAGAGCCCCCACCGGCGGCGACGGACTTTCGCTATCGGTTTACTATATTCTCCGCATGCCGTCGTATAGATGACGGCGGTTGTTGACCACACCAACGGCGCACTGCATCGGTAATGCTCGTCGTCGGACGCAAACCATGCTCCTTTGAGAGGTTCCTTTATTGTGGGGAAACACCCGAAATGTCTGACGGCCCGAGGTTCGGGCTGTAAGGTGAATGACGCAAAAAAAAAAAAAAACATCTTGGAAGTGCAGCTCCTCCAGCGCGGCGTCGGTGTCGTCAACGGCCGCCCTCAATCATCTACGACGGCATGCGCAGAATACTGCTTGGCCGGTAGAGGAAGCGCATCGCCGCCGGTGGGGACTATATTGGAAAGTTACGCGCACCCGGGAAAGATGAGATTCCAAACTTTTATTTGAATGCAACGTCTTTCAATTCCTTCACTTCCCGGTTCCATAAAGAGCTGCTTCAAGATTTGCAGTGTCATCGGTTTCCTCGTCAGGCGGCTCTGTTATCAGACTCAGCCACTGCATGCTCGCCCGTCATGTTTAACAGCTGAGCACACTGTACGGCCCCCGTCTTGGTAAAACAAAAAAAAAAAAGCTCTAAAATGCAGCGTAAAGGTGTAAATTAGTGATGCCCCGCAAGGAACCGGCTTCCACCACGTAAAAAAGTAAATTAATTGCAATCCGCAAAAAAACAAAAAAACATGTTATTTAATTGTGTTTTTTTTAGGTGAATACGAGTACAGTTACGCCTCACAGACCTCACCGCTTAAAACCGAGCACTGCTTTTCAGAGGTGCATTCAGTCCCACACGAACCCTCGAATTCAGTTACGAAACAATTTGAAGCATACAACGAAGCAAGCACTCTGGAGAAAATTTCTCTTAAGTCCTCGTCAGATGAGTGAGCAGCATACCGAGGTTAAACAAAGAAAAAAAAAAACTACAAGAAGGACACACTTTAATCTTACGCTGGTCTCCAACGAAGGAAATTCTGTCGAGTCCCAGCGTCTTTTGATTGCATGCTCCAGGAAATCAGGTACGAGGTACTAGTCTCTCTTCCGCATCGAACCGTTCGATAATTTACGGAGTTCCACATTTGATCTCGAGTTGCCGATCTCTTGCAAGGAATGAGCGAGACGACTTCCGCCATAGATTATGCAACTTATCACCGCCCTCAGCGCTGACAAGCCACTTGGCGCTCTCGTTGGCCACAATGTGACAACTAACTTGTCCGAAATGAAACGGGCGAGGCTGTCCTAACCGGAAAGCACTGGAGAGCTCTAGCGCGCTGCCGGCTCTATTCTGGCAAGAAATATAACCCTGCGAAGGAATGAGGAAGTCCTAACATTCCATACATGTAACGAGGGTGCGAGGGTGTGTCGACGTTTTATTAGTGTCTCCAGGGCATTCCAACGGTTCACTCACTTTCTGAGGACGTTCCCATGCCCCCTTAGTATTAAGATAACGTTCAATGTCCCATAGGCGTTGTAGAAGGGTGTCAAAGGTTTACCTCAAAGTCTCCAATGCGCCCCAACGTTCTGCCAACGTTGTGAGGACGTCACCATGACCAATGAATATTACGAGGACGTTATAATGCCCCATAAGCGTTCTGAAGGTGAGTCAAAGTTCATTTCAAAGTCTCCAGGGCGTCTCAACGTGTTACCTACGTTCTGGGGACGTCACCACGCCCAAAGATCCCGAAGACGTCCCAATGTTCCATAAACGTTGTGAGGGTCTGTCGGAGCTGCATAAATCTCTCCAGGGCGTCCCAACGTTTCACCGACGTTCAGAAGATATCCACACATTCTATGAACATCCTAAGGACGCGGCAATGTGCTAACAATGGCCTGAGGTATGTGTAGGGCATTTTAGGGCCTTTTGACGTCAACAAATATTTGTTGATGTCACAAAGGTGATATAAGCTCCACCGAGGTTCTGAGGATGCCCTCATGCCCAGTTAATACCCCGATAAAGTTCAGAGTACAATACCAGTTCTAAACACATCAAAGTGCCCCATAGCTTCTCAGAGGGCGCTACGACGTGTTACATATGTCACTAAGTCGCTAGAACGTACCAAAGACGTCTAGAATACGTCTCCGTTCCAGTACAGGTAATGAAGACTTTCAAACGTTTAATGAATGTCCTAAACGCGTCCAAATGTTCCATAAACGTTTTCAGCACGATTAAAGGTTTTATCAATGTTACAAAGTCATCGTGACGTTCTACAGGCTCTGCGAGGCTGTCCTCGCACAACGTTCGAACAGTACCCTACAATATCCAATAGAAAGTCAGAAACCCAAGCCAATGTCTAATAAATGATGTGGAGCAGCTTTTTAAAGTTTTATTAATGTCCTCATCATAAACGTGGTTCGTAAAACACCATATCGACTGATAGAATGAAAACGGCAGGGCTAACCTGCTGAACACCCGGTCTCTAGCACGAGCTCGCATGCCTTCTACCGTGCTTTGACGGCGCGCGCGCTACAGACACTCGAGATGCCGAGGCACTGTCGAAAACTTTAATAAGTTCGCGCTGTGGGCGGGACAGCTAAAGCTCCCCCCTGCTGTTCTCATATTGTCAGTGACTTTAAGTTATTATCAAATATAATAGATAATAATATAACCAGGTGTCCATAAAATGTGTGCTACTGAACGCGAAAGCTAACTAAAAGTGGCGGCTCCGCTGCAACTATCTGGCTCAAGGAAGACTATTACAACATGAATGTAAAGCCACCGTAATAGGCTCACACGAAGTGACGTGCTTCCGTTTTGTTCTTGTTGCGAAAGTGGGCCACAAAATATGCCAAGTGGTCCAACTGTAAACTCAATTTGATCCACAAAGATGGCTCAACTATATCGGGGAGCAAAGCCTCCGCACGTTTGGTTACAGGGGAAATAAAAGGAAAGCGTGTACACAACGCGAAAATTTGGTATTCGAATGAGGCTGTCATCTTTCCCATCGGTATGCGCGATAGCACCGCCGACACGTCGAAAGGAGTGTTTGAAGCCCGCCGATATTCAAACACAATTCAGTCTCGCAAGAATAAAAAAAAAAAAAATGGCGCAACAAAGAAGAAAGGACGACATTTTCTATATAGCGAATAGAATGAGTGACACAGGTGTTGCGCTGGGCCTATTCAAACTCGCCCGACCTGCCTAAGAATCGCAAGCTTTCACGACCTATAGGGGGCGCACAAACGCCTGTTGAAATATAGCCTCGTAAAGGGCTTAAAGTGCCGTTTTATTTAACAATATAAAAAAAAGGTCAACCTAAAATGATCATTATATCAAAAAGATACAATAAACCGAGCCGCGCATTTTTCGCAGGATAGAAATAAACAAAGAATTGAGACAAGCACAGATACGTTCAGAGAGAACCGTCAGCCGTTGGGAAAAGATCTCAGAGTTTCAGAACGATAAGCGTTATGCAACCCACACAAACACACACACACAAACACACACACACGCGAACTTACGAGCATTTCCGAAAATGCTTAATAAAAGGGCGCTCAAGGGCAGCCTACCGACATGTGACTGAGGTCTGCTTCTAAAAACGAACACAGTCTGCTCACTGGCAGTGTTTTAAAACATCGCTTTAAACTCTCTAATAAGCTATCGTAACCAAGGTGTGAAACCAAAAAGAGGAGAAGTCCAATAGTGTACGTCTACGTATTCTTATCATGTACGAATATCACAGTTCGCAAGTATCGGCTGGCACTCTATCCCTTCATTAAAATTGTGGGCATCAAAGGGGGGGGGGGGGGGGGGCTAGACATAACCTGGGGGGGGGGGGTACAGGGGGTAGATAATTAGGATTGTAGTGGTGCCGCAGCAACGAAGGCTAAGTAAGATTTTGTGATCTGTATGTATTCCTAATTGTTATGCGGAAACCGAAGAACGCTAAAGCCCCGCAATATCTTTTCACGTGCGGAAATAATAACCGCGAAAATTCTCAAGATTAAGTCTATCCTCTGCAAAGGAGCAAACTTGATAATCACAGCACAACAATCTGGAAAAAAAAAAAAAAATAGAAGACTGCAAGAACGCGTAAAGGGGCACACAAGTGTCTTTTAAAATCGTATTTCCTCTAACGCAAACACAATCTACGGACCGTACGCATTCTATACAAACGCAACAATTAATTACAAGTAGCCGTTTCTTTTCATAAAAACGCTTACCAAACATGGGGCTACTCCCCTTTTCTTAGATATATCTCAGCCATAAACCATCGTAGAACAAGTCACACATGTTTATATGTTCGCATCCTCTAATATAAACAAATGTAAACAAGAACCTACATCGTTCCCGTTATGCATCGAAAAGAATTCTATACAGTCATGTGAACCCCAACGAACATATCCCGGAACTAAGACTTCAATAAGCAGAAATCACAACAGTTACCGCTTTCGCCTCTGTGTGCGAATGGAGGCAACAAAGGCTTTGGATGTAGAGACTATAAATCAAGCACGCTATTATGATTTTCAAAAGCGGTCGATCCAGTGCCGCCTGCTACGAATTATGAGCAAGAAACTAAAATAAGAAACGAAAAAATATTTGTTATCACAAACAACAACAATATATATATATATATACGTGCCATCGAGATCAAAGAACCCTTCTCTCCCCAAATAAGAGCTTTCAATTTCGTTACTAAAAACAAGAACTCGTAAAAAAAAAAAAAAGAATTTACCTTTTAGGGCGTACCGTTTGGCCTCAAAAGCACTCGTATAAAATAGGTTACAGGTGTATACTATATTTACGGTTAGGATCTATCGGTCGGCAGCGATGGAAGAAGACAGGTCAAGATGATGGAACACACCAATGATTTATGGAGACCGGGCCAGCACGTGGGACCATGGCGCGAAATGCATGGTCGAGGGCGACACTGCCCCGTCGGCGTCTTCAGCTTCCCACCAGTACACATATAACAAAAATAAGAATGCTCTCGAAAGTAAGTGCTCGCGTCTTGATGTAGCGACAATTATTTAGCCCGTCCGAGAAACACGGCGCGTCAGGCCGGAAACTAAGAGGGAGGCGCGCATCGCTGAAAGCATCCATCATCATTACTGTCGCGGTGTCAGTTCTATCGCAAACGTTGACACATCTTTCTTTTTTTGACGTCACCGCACGTGTCGAAGCGGGTTATCTCAACAGTACCTGTCAAACCGACCCGCGTGCCTTTTAACGTGAAACCTTTCGTGAAGCCTGGGTAAAGGTGAAGCCCGGATAAAAGCGTGGCCGCGAGGATCGGCACTGATTGGTTTTGAGTAGGGGGGGGGGGGGGGGGGAGGGGAGGCTATCGCTGTAACAAAAAAAAACGTTTGTGCCAGGGGGAATCTAACCCAGGCCATTTAGATTATTAAGCGAGCATGTCACTACAATTTCCTTTTCTTTATAGCATGTCACGACACACTGCCGTGAGTTGGAGTGCCGTTTGGCGGGAAAGTCCTCCGGGGCATCCGCTCTGCGTCCGGCAGAAAGCAACTTGACACACCTGTCACAGGTTTTTTTTAAAACCCGCGCTAGCGCCGGTATCCTCCATTCCAGTAATTGCAATCGAGTTTCCATGCCACGCGTTAAGCCAGTCACTAGACTAACCGATGAAGAGCGCCTCGAGCGCAGAGGCCACACGTTTCACGTGCATTAGACCGATCTTACAGCCAATTTCATTATACGCCACTGCTGCCGCCCATCGTGGGAACTAGAGCCACTAAATGAGCTGCGCTTAGAGTATCGGCACACCGTTCCCCAGGATTGTTGTGGGCGACACCATTTTGGTTCTTATGCAGAGCAGACGCAACTGCCGATCGTCATGATTCAAAAGTGCAACTTCCTCAGCATTGGATTCGGTGTTAGGAAGCTCATGTAATATTGCTTTGCTTTGTCGCGAACTGTTTTAAACATTCGTGGAGGACGGAAAAGCGTTTCCCGTGATTTCAGATAAAGCTTCAGATAACTGGCAACCATGATTTTAAGCCACAATATAGGCAAGTGCCGTTACTCTGAAGCGTAGCTTATGTAGTGGCACTAGTGGGAACTGTATGGTCTTTTTGCATGCGCGACAACCGTGCCGAGAGTCTGCGCGAGTGAGCACGAGGTCTCGTAAACTGCCACCTGACGGTTCTGTCAGTCGTTAACAGTCACCTGGCGGCGTCACGCATGCGTGACGCCGCCACAATGAGATCGGTCTGTTGGCCGGCAATTTGCTACGTATTTGTTTTTTTATCTTATGGGTTCGATCATAATATCGCATTTTCGGACTGCACGCGGGTAGCGTGTATAGACCTTTCCAATGTTTACAAAATCACAGTCCAGCGTGCGATCTTCACAGCCCAGCACGTGCGTGTTCGTCGCTTTGGAAAGCGAGCAAAGCGCGCGCCATACTCACGAACACCCAAAATGGCACCGGCCACACGCTCTTTTTTGGAAAGGTCTATAGACCTTTCCAAAAAAGGACACTTGGCAGGTTCCATTTTCAGTGTTCGTGCGTATGGCGCGTGATTTGCTCGCTTTCCGAAGCGACGAACGTGCGCGTTCTGGACTGTGATTTAACACGTGTGGACTGTGATTTTTGTAAACAGTGGAAACGTCTATAGGAAGTATTCACTGGCGGCCATAGCTGTGTGCGCGACTGCTGAGCGCGTGCTGATGGCTAGCTTCCAGGGTTCTTTTGCAACGTGCATTCCACACCGTCAAAATGGCCGGTCTTAGCAGCCTATTAATGGGGGCTCGTTCCGAGCATGCGCTCTAGAGAGCACCCACAAATATGGCGCCCAGTGAATACTCCTTATACTTCTGATGCAAAAAAAAACGATAAAATAAAAATAAACACGGCGGCAATAAGTTGCGCTTGACGATAAAATTGCAAACGACTGCACAAAGTGTGCTGCGATCGACTGCGGTGGATGCTGCGTCGTGGAAAGGCACGTTGAAGGAGGTTCGCCTTCAGCCAGTGTGCTGTACAAAGTTTGCAGTGGGTTCTTTGCTTTCAGTGGAATCGATGTAAAAGACGTGTGTGAGGAGATGTGTGTTTTGTTGGTTGAAAACCGACACAGAGACGTGTTTTCTTTCTTTTTGTTTCTTGCTGAAACGTTTTTTTTTTTAGAACGGGGGCACCCCATACCGCGCCTGCGGCGGAAGACGCAAATGTACGCGAGTTGTTCTGTGCAAGCGCGGAGAAACACGAGAACAGAAAGGGGGTGGCGGCAGTAGGGAGGCGAGGGAGCGTGTCCGAACAGCGCCACCACGTGGGTATTTCGCAGTGGCGGATGCCGGAGCGGTTAAGGAAGGAGGGGCAGCGTTCTCTCTGCAATCACGTGGGTTTTTCGGAACAACGACGACCTACAGTGGAGAAAAAGAGGAAGGGAAAAGGGAGCGACGAGAACTTTGCCGTGTGTGAGGAACGACGGGGACAGGGAGTGCAGTGCCTCCACAAGGAGCACAGAGGTGGACAATCATTGGCCAATGACTGGCAATAGTCACTTGGCCAGCGGCCATAGATTGGCCGATAACTAAACTTTCTCTGGCCATTGGCCAATGACCACTGGACATTTGCCATCGGCCAAGAATTGGGCAATAAATGGCCACTTTTTGGCCACTGACCAAGAGACCATCGCCAGCAATTGGGGGCCTCTGCTGTAGAGTGGAGTTTTACGTTCGTACATGAGCATTTTTTTGGCCGGGAACGGGCACTAACAGATGTCGCTGTAATAAACCGTGGGTGCCGTATGCCGAAAGACGCTTCCGACTGGTGTGTTTAACGTCCTATCCCGCCCACGCATTGAAAATGGTCCCCGAAGGGGCAACAAATGACGTCACGGGAGCCGCAATGTCACGCTGTCGGGTGAGGCGATCCTGGCGGTTGGTCGTAGAAGTACCGGCTAAAAGTACGAGCGAACGCAACGAACTCGAGTGGCGCTAAGGTAGCGGCGTCCCAACTCGTGCATGCTTTGGTTTCTATGGACCGTCAAGCAGGGCAGCGACCATGCGGCAGGACAGCCGTCTGCCACGTCCACCAGCAGTGTCGCGACACCGCCAGGATCGCGGCAGGCGTCAAAGCGACAGTTCCATGAAGTCATCGGGTGGAAATCGGGGGACCGGAAGTAAGGACGCGGTAGTTACACCAGTCCGAGAAGCGTTCCAGGTACCGCAATCAAAACAAAAATTTGCACGATGACAGTTTAGAGAACGCCCAAACATTTCAGGCCGAACTAAGAAAATAATGTGTTTCAGAATCCAATAGGACATGTCGGAATTTAGCTTAATCCCCTTTTGCGTCAAAACCGAACATTATGACGTTCATAGAGAATTAGATGTTTGAAAGCTGTTCGGTTTCATCTATGCAGCGAACAATAACAGGGCAGGACTGAAGTTACATACATGTATTTCACACACACGAGTATCTAAACATATTACACGCATTAATCACATTTTGGAAAGAACAATACAGAGCAAAGCATCTCTAAATATTCTTAACGAAATTATTTCTGCGCCCATAACCCAACGCGTTTTTTACGGAAGTTCACGCCACGTTAGCAAATCGCCTGGTTTCGTAAGATTTACTATACACGGTTATACATCGGATTTCTCTTACTATCAGCGAAATGAAGGCGGAAGGCACGAAAAAACGGAGCTTTAAACAAATAAATTAGACAACATATGTTAATACTTGCAATAACACGGAAAAAAAAAAAGGGGGGGGGGGGAGTGTCGTGAAATTTTTCACAGAAAAGTGTATTGCCGTGAGGCACAGGTGTTCGGTTTGCGTTCCGGCACGTGGCTGGAGTACCGTTACTCCGTTTTAGGGCAAAAGCAATCCATCCTCGTGAGTTTGTTTAGCACTTCCGAGCTCACAGCCTCGTTACCATAAAAGTGTCTAAAACGACGCCATCTTCTTTTCATAACGACGCCGCTTCCTGCGCGTGACTGATGAGGTCGCGATGCTCTAGTCACAGGAAGTGACGTCACGAGTGAGGTACTTCTCGGCGTCCAGTTGGCGGTTACAGACGCCTTGCACTCCAAATATTACGGCTGGTTCACGCACTTGCGACTGCTTACAACCAAGTGCTTTAACACCTCTTGCGACCTCTTAGGACGAAAAAACACACTGACGCCACCTATCGGGTAGCAGTGGAACACTTGGGCATTTTCGTATCTTTTCTTTCTTTTCTTTTTTTTTTCTCTTTCGCGCATCATTTTTTTTTATTGGCTCGAGAAACTTTTGACGATGGTATTAACGACGATTTCTCGTAGATAATACGCACACTTGGGGCCTCTAAAACTCGTCAAACACAAAGTTGGGGCCGAAGTTAACGGAACGCACCGATGGGCCTATCACGACGATGACTTCGCACTTTTTTCGCCGACGTCCAATCAGCGCGCTCCGCGAACTTTGCGCTGCAACTTTGGGTTTGACGAGTTTAGGGCCCTTGATCTCGAAAATATTGCAAAACCCCTCGCTCTAGAGAAATGCAGTTCTAGGGTCAGCACATAGATGGCGCCAACGTGCCACTGCGTTCTCTCCTTGTAAGAGATCGCAGGAACTCGGTCGCAAGCTAACGCAAGTGTGTGAACCGACCTTCAATAAACAGAATTTCACAAAAAAAGAAAAAATGAGACTAGTGAAATTCAGAGCAGGCTTCTTACTCCTGTGATCCATTCTGCAACATTTTTTCTCGGCTAATCTCGTTGGGTCAAGCGAAGCGATAACTTAAGATGATAGCGATTCGCCAGTCCATGCGTTTGTTATAGGGAGTCCAGGCCTAATCAAGCTGTTCGTAAACAAAACTTTTCCCTGGATTTCCCTCCAGACGTTTCTGGGGAAAAAAAAGCTTGATTGAGTGATTGACTGATTAGCTGTCAGTGACTATAGGCTCACATTGAGACATATAAAAAAACGGAGTATTTAAAAAAAAAAACGGAAACACATAAAACGGAGTATTGAATACAAAATCAAAAACTCAACAGACGCAAGTTCGTTTTTAAGCCTTCCAGTCGGACAGTGTTGCACACGCTCCTCCAAAACCACTACGAAAGCTCGTTCCCGTTTCCCCCTCAATCTTGTAACGCGTTCCCCTAATAGTTCCAAAGGTTCCAAAGGAACGCGTTCCCGTTCACATTTCTTAGATTGGAACGCGTCGTTACGTTAACGTTACATTTTCGCATTTTATTGAAATATTCCGCCGGATAATCCGTAGATTAGATAAAGCGATCGAGTGAAAATATCCACATCGAACTGTAAGCGTCGCGTCGCCACAATCACATTTATTCCGGTCCTTTGTTTGTCGACTTCCTCTCGGACACTTCCCCCATACCTTGAAGTTTTATCTTGAAATATACGCTAATAGAAATGGTACATGCCTACTAAATTCGGGTAAAATTGCAGATATATACGCAGTGAAAGTTCGTCTAGCCGCTTCTAGCACAAGGCTTGCGATGATGTCAGAACGCCAAACTCTTATTGGCTCATTGAAAAAAACAACAAATGGTGCGTAGACCTCGAGGCATCTAGTATTGAGGTCTATACCCACTATCCTTTTAATCGAAGCCAATCAGAGCTCGGCATCGTACTGACGTCACCGCAACTCCCGCCCAAGAAGCAGACGACTTGCTCTCCGCATAGACAAAGAGTTCCCGAAATATCGCTCCTTGGAACGCTGTTCGGTACAACACCGCTTATTACACAGGCCGAAAACGCCGAGTCATTGGTCTGTGACCACATGCGCGATGTCGGATATTTCGCGAAGAAAGAGCTACGGCACATGCCCAGAACGCGTTCCGCAACCCAGAAGACAAAGATGGCGGCGCGCATAGGGCGACTATTGAAATGGTCCTTGGGACTTACAACAAGACATTTAAAATAGCACATTAACCGGACAATTTTATATAAAAAAAAAACAACAGGAAACGTCACACTAGAGTTGCACGCCGTTACTCAGAAAACGAGTACTGCCTTGGGTCGAGGAGACGGCCCCTTTAATCTCGTAGCGACTGGTCGTAGAGCGAGGACACAAATCATTCCCAGCTTCCGGCAGTGAAAAAAAAAAAAAAAATCGAATGTTTAGAACGGGTTCGCGCCCAGTTAATCATTTAAAGAGAGTGGAAGAGGTGTTTAGCAGTAAAATGTCAGAGCAGGAAGTAGCAGCGCCGAAAACATTTGGGTGTATAAGGGAAAAACAGAACAGCCGCGGCAACTTGGTTCTGCTTCATCATCCCGTGGAAATCCGGACATGTTTCGCACCTCCGTAAGAAATTTTCAGAAATTGTGATATACGGGGCTATTTTAAAAAGTAGTTCATATTTTTTTTTCATTTCAAACAAACTGCAAAAGACAGAAACACATTCCGCACGTCACTGGATAGAGGAAGGTTTAAACGTTATTTTTAGAAGCCCGCCTAGGAAGTTCCGTTCAGTGCCACACAGCGGCGCCGTTTAACTTGTTTATAGGATTGGTGGATAGGTCGACCGGCCTGGTGCCATAAGTCGACGGATTAATAAAGGTTGTTATTACTTTCCCTTCAATTCGTAAGGCGAATACTGCGCGCACCGCGTATGCCAAGAAGGGTCACGGTCAAGCGGATTGTAACTTTCGGCTGCGGAGAGATGAATGCTTGCGCTTAGCAGCGATAAGCTTTGCCCTTCTCCATTAAATCAGAGTCTGACCCTAGATTAGTTAATTTTTGAATTTAAAAGCCTTTGGCTAGGTGGCGCAAGTCGCCGCCCGATTAAAAGGGTTCAGCCGTATTCATCGATCCATCGATCCATAGGAAAATGACGACGCCGCAGGAGAAGTCATTTTTTTTTGTGTGCAGCAGTTTGCAAAGTGTGAATTCATTTGTACGTGAAGGAAACGGTGTTTGTTCTCAGCAGCTATGCACGCTACCCTTCAAGATCTGAAACGTGGAATTGTTGAAGCTGTGAATTCAATAATTGGAGACTCTTTGATTTATGTCTGCCAGGAAAATGACTACTGCTTTTGACGTTTGTCGAGCAACATGTGGTCTTTATGCTGAGTGCAAAGAGCCTCTAGGAACATAAAATATCGAACTGTGAACTTTCCTATACCCAGTGAAATCCACACTTTCTTTTGGAATACACTTGTACTTAAAAAATAAAAAAAATAAAAAAAAAAAATACGTCCGAAGCAAGACAGAAAATATGTTTCAGCGCCAAATCTCACTTAAGGAGAGTTAGCTCTGGTTACAACGAAGAAAAAGAAAGAACGATTTGTAGGGGCTCTAAATTTTGGCTAATGTATTTTTTTTCTTCTAAAGGTTTCCAAAATGTAGATGGAATGCATGACAGCTTACAAACAAAAACAGATGTTACTGGGTTTACAAAATGAATCACGCATAAATTGTGAATATTACGAAAAAAATAGAACGAAAGAAAATCTGGATTAAAGATACATAAAATCCAAAATTTCTAACTGTTCTTTTTTTTTTTGTGAAAACGCTGCGTTATGGTTTTTAGGGGGCTCGATATACCTCCCAATGTCTCACAGAATTCGAGATGTAAATTTGCTAAAAAAAATAGAGTTTGTAAAAATCCGTAGCAACCGCCAAAAACCAGAAGCAAAACCTCCGGTGACAATAAAAGAGAGAGGGTGATGTCAGTTGAGTGTTTGCGTTCTATGCCGCACTACGCATGTGGCGCCACCAGTACTTCCGGTTCATTTCAATAATTGACTCCGTAAGTGTGACGTCATGGGTCCAAACAAACCGTTGCTAGGGTCGTTGTTATGGATAAATACATTTGGCTAGGTTTCTCTACGAAAACCAGACCGTTCAAAAATCAGGAGTAGGATTTAAATTAACTTCTAAAAATCACAGATAAAGAAAGCTTGAATGTCATATATGTTTCGACAGAAGTGTGCCGGTAATCGCTTGTTTCTGAAATATTTACGACTGCAACTTCCGGTCTTCAAGATGCCTGCAGCAGACGACGAATGCAAGTAGTATGCCGTCTGCCCACACGCCCGCCAGCCAAGCCGGCGCCGGCGTCTGAATTGTGTGAATCAAGACGATATTTTGATATTGCATTTGTTTGAAATATGATGAGTTTCAGACAGTTATAAGAATTTATAGAGGGGTGCGATGCAAAATACGGTTTATCGAAAGTTCGGGCGTCGATCGAGATGATCGTCTGCAAAAGATTGCAATGCACCCGTGAGAAAAGCACTTCAGGCGATCGGTTGAGATCCCAAATTTTGTTTGCGGACTCGCGCTATGGGAGGCTGCTTCGTACCTGGTTGAAACCATCGCGTGGAGAAAGTTTCTTGCAGTTGCTTCAGATTTCCGGAAGACCCCAAAGCGCGAAAGAACTGGATAAAAAGCATAAGGTGAGTTTATTACAGATTGTACTCGCATCGTGGGTTCGATGGAGATCTTCACCAAAAGAGCACATCCACGGAATTTGATGTATACCAAGAGGAAAAAAAAAAGCAAAATACTGCAAAATCCCGATAGAAATGCAATTATTTAAAAACCTGACAACCTCAATCAATAATAATAATAACAAACGACTTACCTCGACGACGTACGATTTGTTTCTCATGCTGGCCTGCACTCGCCGGTAATGCACTTCAGGTCGTCGTAACTGATCTGCATGACGTGGCTTGATTTTACGGCATTTTCACCCCTCTGAATTAAGCTGGGTTCTTCACAGAAAAAAAGCGCACATTGCGGAGGCCTCTACGGCCATGGCGATGCACTTGTTTTTGTCGCTCGTTTACCGACGCAATTCAATGAAGACGCCCGCTGCAACAGAGTCCAGCAAATCTATCGTGTCGTCTGCTACCAAAGCAAAGCAGAGTGAAATACTTCAGAAATGGCTTTCGTCGTTGCAATACGACACTGACAAGAACATCTTCATAATTAGATATCAAGAAGTTAGGTTGCTTACAAAAAAATATTTACTTACTTGTAAGCAAAAATCTAGCCTCATGTGGAGCCTTCATGCATTAGTCCATAGCAACGTCCCTAGCAACGGTTTGTTTGGACCCAGACGCCATGTTGTGACGTAGACACTTACGGGGTCAATTGACATTCAGATTATATATCGTTGGTATGGACCACAACATGGCCAGTATCCTCAAGCGATACCTCTACTACATGTAAAAAAAGACGCAACAATAAATTTGGTAAATTACTGTTCCCCTAAAATAACGTAGCAACTTCAATGCCGAAACTTTCAACGACTATTTCATCGCTAAGAGTGAGAAAAAAGGGCTGAAATGACAGTTAACAAAAACGTGAAAGGTCGTAAACTAAATAAAAAAAACATGCTACACAACTTAAACATAATGTAATTAAAAAAATACTAAGTATTGCCGACAGTATTGTTGACGCGCCGATGTCATCGCTCAGTTTGTGGGCGGCTGACTTTTGTCGCAATGTTGGCAGGCTCGGGCGAAAATAAAACATCACTTATCGAACAAGAAACGGTTATCCAACTTTCACAACATCTTGTCCTAGTTCTGGTACTTTGGTTCTGATAGGCTGCCATAATGAATTTCAATAAAACTCTCAATGAACAGACCCTACGGAGCGCAACGTAGCGGGACGATTGCAATCTAATGCCTCTGAAAAAGAAAGGAAGCGACATCTCCCTCCTCGTCCGTCATGCACACCTTTTATCTTTATGTTTTGCTTTTTTACACCCGCTCGTCGACAGTAGCGCCGCCTGGATCGGCCCAAGATAGCAGACGGCCTTCCTATACTCGAGTCAGAGCGCAGTCAAAGGCTGAAAGGGACGCAACACGCAAATACATACACAGAGGCTAAAAGTGCACTGTCACGGTCTACCAGCCTCGAAGGATGTGCTCAAAGAAAGACGATGAAAGCCGTGACATTGCACAGTCGGCGTTATTTGATTGGCGACATGAGCTCATAGCCTGCAGTGCACTCAGACAGCAAGCCATTCCTTCTCCCTCATCGTCCGTCATCTACACCTTTTATCTTTATGTTTTGCTTTTTAGATCCGCGCGTCGACGGTAGTGCCGCCTGGATAGGCCCAAGACAGCAAGCGGCATTCTTCAAAGGATGTCGCTACTTTTCCGTATAGAATGCTTTATTGCAATTACGTTCTTGCCTCGGGCTTCGTGAGCCACAATACAAAAAGTCATTTCATGACACGAATTCCGCGCGCATCCCTATTTCTGCGTTGTTATACCATCAATTTTAACGCCTAAAAAGTATTGTACTAATTTGATAAAACAAAAACGAAGACAGTTAAGACTGCTAACGTGTCGGAATGCGGAAGCATTCGTATACGCAGAGTATTCCTACAAGCTGCACGCCGCGCTGAGCTCGGCCATGCAGCCCCTCCGGAGTCTGCCCAGGGGTGGCATTCCTTGGAACTACGCCGCGCGCCAGCCAATAGGGTGGCTGCTACAGACTACAACCTTCGCTCCAGGAGACAGGGGAATTAAGGTGCCGTTTGGCGCGGCTTCAAATGCTGATAACGCCGTTTGATTATTTTATTAGGAAGTAACCATATGTGTAATCCGATTACTTTTGGAAGTACTAGAGTTACTTGTAACCGTTGCTATTGTTTCCTCCTCTTTCTAATGACGTTCTTTGTCTGTACAAGTCTCCGATGGGAGGTTGATCTACCGAAATTAGTGGATTAAAACAAGTAGTAATAAAAAAATAGAAAAAAGACCGTACAAAAGACCCGTTTTCATATCGAAAGAAAGACCTGTCGTTTTGAAAATCTGAAGTAACCTAGAAAAGTAATGATTACTTTTTCAAGTAATGGCCAATTATTTTTATCATCAAGTAATCAGGCAATATAATTGAATACATTTTCACCAAAAGTAATTGTAATTGTAATCGATGACTTGTTTTGGGTAACGTGTAAAAGGCTGCGAAATAATAATAATATCAGACTAAAGAAAACGATATAAAACCCATACAATAATATCGACAATTGCAAGCATGGCGCCTCAATAGTGCTCTATGCGCGCAAGGATGTGCGGCGTGCACGTGAACGTAGCTTTGACAAGCTTGCAATTGCCACTACTTGACCGCACGAGCAGAGACATGACGGCGGCACGATGCCGTGCTTGTAGTCGTCTATACATGGCGCACTAATGAGACATCAAACTGTGTGAAATAAAAAAAAAGAAAGAAAACGTTCTCTCCGCTCTCTTTCGTTGAAGACGAAATATAAACAACGTTCACGTTAGGCTAATCTTTTCAGCAAGGTTTCGCTAATGAATGTCTTACCGTATTTTGGCAGCACAGCAAAATAGATGCTGGCTGTTATTATCGGCCGAAAGATATCCGGCACGGCAGCACAAAAATAGATTTTCACATTTGTAAAGTATATATATACCGCTACTTTTGCGATTCTTGCGCATAAAAAAAAAAAAAATCGACAATTTACACGCATTGCATTTCATCCAAAGGTCAATTTCCGCAGAAGACAATATTGCTGACGTTCTTTGTTCGACGCCCCCCAAACGACAAATAAACCTCCGCGATCAATACCGAGCCCGACAAATTCCCAAGGGGTCAAGAGCGCGCTTCGCTCTCGCCCAGCAAAAAGCATGTATCGCCGACTCCTTTGACATTCCATTTCCTTTCTTCAATAATCGATGATGAACTGTCTTTTCAACAAACGATGCTCCCATCTTCTTCTGTTGCAATTCCGGCGATTTGTCGACTCTCCTTCGACCAAGAACGTCTTACACGATAAGCCACAGCGAACGCTAAAAAACCGTTAAAGTCCATCCAGCGACGCGACCGTATCACGTGAGAAGGTCCGCGTGCCCGTCCCGAAGGTAACGTGACACCAGTTACACGGGACTCTATTGGCTCAGATGACTTCTCAGCCTTCTATGTGCTCCGTCGCGGGGTAAAAAAACGGAGTGTATTCATCGTTCACTCGTAAGCTGACAGTGTGATGGAAGCTATGTGCTCTTTGGACCAGTCGTAACGCCTATACCTTTTGCACACGTCTCGCTCCCGCGCCCATACCCACGCGCATGAAGTGGGGATCAGGTGATGAAAGGGAGGCTGCTGATTGGTCAAGCCAGCGCGTGCAGCTTCCATCGCACTGTTAGCTTAGGGGTGAACGGAGTAGACATGTGGCGAACATGCCTAAAGATTCTGACTCGAAGTTCGCCAAAAAATTCGAATATAATTCGAATCTCGTGCGGAAAAATAGAATGTGAAAGAAAAAAAAAGAACGACTTGACGTTTTCTGGAGGAAAAAAGTGGAATATTCATTGGGTATATTGTTTCGTCGCTTAACAGTAGTAAACTAACAGAGGCATTAAAAGTAGTATATATCTTTAATTTTACATTGCGTGAACATTGGTATAATTATTTCATAAAATATAAGCTGAGCTGCTTCGTAATTGTGTTGGGCGTGTCCGCGGGAAATCAGCCAGCCCCCACGGGCGTGCGGCGTTTCAGCTGGAGCCTGCAGAACGATTTTGTAAATTATTTGTTTCCAAAAATTCTAAACATTTTGGCGTACAAGTCGGGCAACACTGCTCGTCGAACCTCGTCAAAACTTCGCTAAAGTCGAAGTTTCGCCGAACCAGTCGAACTCCAGGGTACCACGAAAGTTTGCCAGATTCCTAAAACAAAGCATAAACCTTCGCTCCCGCGGATGGCGCATCGAGCTGCATCTGCAGCGCCTTTATATTTTTTTTTTCTCATAATATTCTTGCGCGTCGCGGTGCAGCACAAAGAACGAGGTTTTCTCTCACGGAAATTGATGGTTGCACAGATGTCGCTGTCGTCGTCGTCGTTGCCCCCCCCCCCCCCCCCCCCCCCCCGGTTTTTCCGTTGATAACAGCAGTTTAAGAAACGTCCTTTCCGATCGAGCGACGCGCGATGTTGATTTACGATGGTCGAAGTAAACGTCGCCACAATCGGGCCTGCTTTGGAGCAGTCTATAGCGATCCATACGAACGAAGACGTCGCTGAAACGACTCTACCAGGGACGCAGGCGGAGAAAACGGAACTTAATCGATGGATGGGCAGACGTCTAAAACACCAATTCTTAATCTAATAGAGACTCGCGGTTGTTACGCCACCTAGCGAGAGTAGAGAGCACTAAGTATAAGACCCACTGGTAGCTTCATTATAATAATTAAAAAAAATATCGCGATTTATGCAAACAAAAAATTCTACCAGAGGCGAGGAAGCCGCGGAGAGAACGGAACTTAATCAATGGATGGACGGTCGTACAAAACGGGAATCCTTATGCTAATTAGGGACTATTGTGGTGACTAGCACCACCTAGTGGGAGTAGATAATACTAAGTATAAGACTGACAGCTTTATTATATTTCAGCGAGAGATCGCGACCGACCCTAAAATTCTGATGACCACAAGGCGTCCAATCAGATCGCAGCCTGAACTGCCCATCGCGGGGCAAAGTCCAATATTATGAATAACCAAGTCCTGCTCTCCTTGACGGGATACTGAACCGAAATTTCGAGCTCGCAAAACAAGGCTGGGCGGATAAGCGGGACGCTGAAAAACCCCAGAACATCACAATACAGGGATATCTCTAACGGATCGCCGTATTTTTGGCAAAGAAGTGCGCCACTGAACACGGCCCCCGAGGCCGACGAGACAAGTCGCGTCACGATTCTCATTCCCTCTCCTCCTCGCTACGTTCCGTCGAGCTGGTCGAAGCGAGAAGGACAGAAGTGAGGCCGCTCCCCCTCATTCTCGAATTTTCCAGGGAGCAATGATGTCATAGCCCTCGCTTCATCGCACCCTTCTTTTCCAAAAGTACGGCCATCCGTTTGAGATATCGATGTATGAGTGATGTTTCGGAGTCCTTAGCGTCCTGTTCAATGCTTCTGCTGCCTTATTTTGCGAAATACAAATTTCGGTTCAGTGTCCCTTTAATGGCCCGTCCACACACTGTTGTCGCTTTTGGGGACCACCCTTCGGGTCAGGACGCGTTCACACACTTGCGACTTCTTAGGAGAGCAGAGTCTAAAAACCGGCCTTTAAGCCTTTCGTGATGGCTTACGACCGGCTCAGCAGCAGCGCAGCCGGTAGTAGTCAGACGCAAGTGTGAAAACGGGCCTTTAAGCTGGCCTGAGCTATACCTCGACGCACCATACAGCGCGACAAGCAGACGACAGAGTGCATAATCTGCTCAGTATGTGCTTATCGGGAGATAGCGCCGAAGCTACAACCATCGCGAACGCAACCGCCTACGAAGCCGTCCGGCGTTGATCCTGCCAAGTTTGTTGGTCTCATTTTTCAAAAGAACTAACTTATACGCCTTAAAAAGTACACCAAATAAAATCCTCCACATAAAAGCACATTCGGTGAAAGTTTGAGCATTCTATGTGGAGGCGCAGCGTTTTCCAGCTCGTTTTACAGCGCCATAATCCGTTGTGGACGCCCTGTAGATTGCTGACTTGTTCGCCATAATTTCTGCGATCTACTGATTACTATTCTTTGCTTCGAGGTGCCAACGAGTGTAAGGAATTTGTCAGCAGAGCCAGACCTCTCCAGTTTTTTTGAACGAATTCATATTAGTTGCTTCACGAAGTGCAGCGCGGTGATACGGCGATTGCTAGCACTGAATTTAGTTATGTACCATAGAATGGCGTACGGTATTGCCGAAGTGAGATAACACCTTACACAGAATGAATCAATGGATAACTTTATAGAGGAAACGAATCATTGAGCAGGTTGCTGGGAATGAATGAGGGCCACTGCGGCAGCGCGCAGAATACTGTTACATGAAATGTCCCTTCAAACTCGAGCGAATACCGTTTCTAGAATCCGGCATGTAGGGTCATCCTTCCGAGACCAGCATCTGGTTTTGAACTTTGTAAATGATATTGTGCACTGTGTCAAAAGTCTTGAACTACTACTTTTTCAGCTGCTCAAAAGCATTAATACTTTTTTTATACAGTGTGATATGGTACGTTTCAACATGATGTGCCACTCATCCTGCAGTAACGTAAACAAAATACATTGTGTGACAAAATCCACTGAGACGTAAACAGGGTCATTGCCACTGATTCTGCAGTGACGTAAACAAAACCCATCGTTGCTCAACCTCACATTGTGCCTGAGCCATCTGATACCTGACGTAACCTATCAAATTGGCGAAAAGTCATCACTGGTGTGTGCGTTGATAGCGCTGAAACTTTCCGAAACCATGTCTCTTTTGTCATGGGCATCGCAGTAAACATGTTGGGAGTCGTATCATGTCTGACGCAACATTTTAGTAATCCTAATTTCTCAGTGCACCTTTTCAAATCTTTAATGAGGTCAAAAGGTTAATTTCACTCTGTGGTATATAATGCTATATCTAAGACACGGGACATGACCATCTAACATATTCATGAAAGAGTTATTATATTTGTTTTCGATAAATACTTTGAACGGCAACACCGTTATAACTATGGGTTTATGCTAAAGAGTAGTGAAGATATGGTTTTGTTCACCAGGAAACTATTACTCATTTCGTATTTTGCACAAGGTTGTAAATGGTGCCATTGAATCCGCTCGACTCCTTAACAAAATTAACTTTCACGTTTCATTCCACCACACCAGACATTTATTCGTTCTGAACTTCGCTCGCCTTGCCAAGCTTCACCGCTTTCTCGGATTCAGACGTCAGAGTAACGGCGGCGCTCCCATTCGACATTTCTTCATAAGTTACAATGTACCGCCCTTCCCTCCCTCCCTCCCTCCCTCCCCCCCCCGCCCTTGGATTTCTCCTGCTTACCTCCTAACATTCTGTATTTAGTCATTGACCAGAAGTATTAATTCTAGATAAGAGTGTTCCGGGATTTTTATTTTATTTTTACTTTTTTGTTTGTTGCTTAATGGCTTCTGTTGGAAAACAAATTGAAGAAAAAAGATGTCGTTCTCGGGCAACACCCAAAATATTATTATTATTCGTAAATATAGTTCTAGCTACTAGAGCACTTCTTACGAGGAACCAATTTCCCGACTAAAGCTTTATCCAAGGCTAAAGCTTTAGCTTTAGATAAAGGGCGTACTTCACAGAGCCCTTTTATACCGAGATAGCATGGCCGATGGACGGGGCTAGTTATGACCCTCTATAGCAAGCAGACTTCGCGCTAACACAAGCATGAAGTGTAATCGAGACACGGCGGTGGGTTTGTCGTACGTCAGAAACACAAGATGGCGGAGCGAACATACCAATTCCCGGTTGCCAGACCCCCCACGTCGCGGTTGCCAGGCTTGTCGTCATCGACAAAAGGCTGTCGAGGTTTTCCAGCAGAAAGGTCTCTGCAGGGTCCTTACAACTAGCGGCATCTTCTGCGTCGTCGACCAGCCGGGACGTTGAAGGTTCTCCGGGATGGATGGATGGATGTTAATGGCCCTACCCTTTATAACGGGCGGTAGCTTGCGCCACCTAGCCTGGACAAAAGGCGTGCATAGTCCCTGAGAGCTGAAGAAAGGTAAGACGTGGCGAGTTTCTAGCATGTTCTTATCGCTTCGCAAAGCAGTAAGATCAAGGCATTAGCTGATAACTAAGCGGGGAGATAAACCACCAAGCAAGGGGCATAACCATAATAAGCCCCGCCATGCTTTTTTTCTTTCTTTTGTTAAAGAATTTAGTGACCATAACAGCGAGATAAACTGGACGACGCAATGCACTTTCCGAAAAAGAAATGTGTTGGCCAACGGTATCGGCCTACATTTCATGACGGACAAGAAGGACAAAAAGGGGGGAGGGGTACGCTCTGAGTTAAAAGTTAGGATAACGTTTCAACCGACAAGACAGTGAAGGACAATGCAGTTTGTCTGCTCGATTTATTTAGTTTAGCTCCAGCTTCTCGTGTGTTTAAATGTGTGCACTACACTTAAAAAACAAAACAAAAAATGCTTTGAAGCGTCAATTTTTTCGGAAACAACCTGGGAAAACCAATCCCCATATTCTGCAGAAGATTACATAATCTACCGATTTCCACCATTTATTATTTCTTTCTCTCTCTCTGTCTCTCTACGTAATGTACGAAATCTTGGCAAACGACGAAGCCGAAAATATGTACAGATATGAATAATACAGTCGCGCCGTGGCATTACATTGAGCAAGGTTTAAACTTCAGCTTCGATGTCAGATCGCAAACTGTTTCTTTCTTCTTTTTGGGTTCAAACATACTTCCAGTTTCCTCATTTGCCGAGCCCTCCGTAGATTCGAGCAATTAGTTCTTACAAGTGGCTTGCGGGGATGTAGACGCTTAAGATTGTTTTAGGGGTGTACCTTCGGCTGCGCGTGAGCTACGATCACGGCGCGACGCACGAGTTCTGGAGCAGCTGACAAATGTAATAAAAAAAGTGCTCGCGATCAAAGAAAGACCAACGAAATAATTAGGTATCTAAATTATTGGCTGCATTCGGATGTATAGCGGAGAGGAAACTGTTTGTCCCGTTCCGCGAATAGTACGGCTTCGCTTAATTCGCATAAATTATTCCTGTCGCACTGTCTTTAGGAATAACTATAATTAACACTTCCATGTTTTACCTGGCGGAAAGGTTCGAGGGTCGTGTAAAACTAGAAGTTCGTAAAGATTGCACTCCCACTGGAAGACTGTATCACTCCTTTCCGCTTCAATTCAATAAGAAACGACCCCTCGGCAAACCTTCTTAAACTCTTTAATTTGCGCCTTTTGTTCAAACAGGGGTCAAGAACGAAACGCCTCCACCAAGTTAACAACACTCAAAAAAGTAATAATCTATTGAATTAAATAGCAAAAACAAAAAGGCGGGGGGGGGGGGGGCAGACGAAAAATTGAATTGAAGTTCTCTAGTTAAACTATAGTCATTACACTTAATGCCCCATTTCAAAATACTCGGTTATCTAACACCACATTTTATATAAAAATTCCTCGAACAACAAATTCACAAGAAGGCATGACTTTCTTCTCCTTTTGTAAAAGTATAATCATTGACAATAATAATCGACAATTAGCAAAGAGATCAATCTATACCGATGCTGCCGATGTCTTTTTGTTCCGTGGATGCGAGTAACAACTTCCTGCTTTGACGACAAATTGCGAATGTGGTTCACGCTTGTACGAGGAACTCAAAAAGAAAAATGGTCCCAGAGAGTTTGTTGATGCCTACGCAAATTATTTGGTTTATTACACAAACGCTGCAGCTACCACTAGGAGGCACCGTGCTTGTATTGCAGACATAAATATAAATAACAGAAATATTTAACAAAAACTAATGTTTCTTGTGTTGCAGCTAAACAAGCCTAGTTGAAGTAACACTGCTCGAAAATGAATATCTTGAGAGAGAATTCGGACACAATCGGAATCCTTTTAACAGATTTATCCGGGGGCTGTTTTCCCAAAACAATACGAAAAAAAAAAAGCAGGCACTTTAAATTAAGATCTTCATTTCAAACATAAAACAGCACGAAAGTCATTTCTAATTTTATATTGAAGTACTGCTTTGCAAAAATCAAGCATGAGAATGTCGTCGTTTCTTCTTCTTTTTTTTTTCTTCAGAACTTGTTCAAAGGGTGCTTTAAACAACTCGAATCATATGAGGGATTGTTTCTTTCGTAATATTTACTAGACTCGACAGAATAATCGCTTTCAACATCTTAGGCTGTCAGCGGACATTAGGATATGTAAGCTTACTTTCGAGTTTATTTTTCGTCACTTTTGTGTTATGCACTTTAACGATTCTTACTCAAACATTTCTAGAGGTTATATTTCGTTTCGGCAACAGATTCAAGAAACACCACCTGCAAGAAAAGAAATCTTGCCAAAGATATGATTAGAAAGAAGATGAGCCAGCGGATCTGTGTTTGAAAAGGATCATTTCTGTAAAAACAAAACAAATACTTTTATGGATACGTAAGTTTTCAAATATTATGCATGAGAAGAGGGTCTGCCAAAATATACTTCTTGATGGTTATATATACATACAAAAAATGTTAAGCTTGAATATCTATAAAACATAATGTTTATTTATCAAAAAATCAGGAACAAAGTTGATTGACTGATTGGAATCGCTTTTATTTTACGGAATTTTTGCCTATACATATTACCTCCTGGGGCATAGGAGAAGGGATAGAGCGGCTGAGATAAATGCGCGCATCTCTGATTTCCTAATCAAGTCGGGCAACGCGCCAAATACTACTTTCCAGCGTCGGGAAAGGGTCTTGTCTTCCCGAGAATAAACCCAGGTCTGTAGTTGCCCCGACCTATTTCCCAGTGAAGGCTTCAGTGGAGGCTTGACATTTGTACCAGAAAGAGGAACGTCGTTCTCTTTTTCACGTCAACCAAACGTCGTTAAACTAGAGCAGATAGACCTATACTCCCTGACGGGGTGAGAACGACAGGGAGGTCCTTTAGGTTTCCCGCCTTCAGCGCGACCTTTAGTACCTTCGATAATGCTTCGGAGGCTCGCGGTCTTCGAGCGTGCACGCGCAGCCAAAGCACGGCGGAAGGCAAAAAGCGCGCGCTGTGGAGGCCGGACACGCGAAAAGGACGACCTGTCGCTCTCATCCCTTCAATGACTATCAGTCGATTGCCCCAGCTGACAACTCAAGACGTCTCCGAGCCCGCGGCCTGCTGTTGCAGGCTGCTTCTTTCACAAAGAGAGCCTTCAAGTATTCCCGCTTTAAAGGCCGACCTACGGAATCGACCTCTGCCGGGCAGAAAAAAAAACAAAAAAAAAACAGTTCCAAGTTTCCGTCTCTCCATTTCCTCTCACCATCTTCTCTCCGAAATGTTCCATTTCGTCCTCGAATTTTTTTTTCCGATGGCACAAAAGGAGTTTGTACACATTCGTGATAGTTACCGTTTGAGATTCGTACAAGTTTTGTAGCAGGCACTATACGAGCCTCACCTACGAAGTATACTGACAGAGAAGAAGTCGTCTTGCACCAGATAAACTACTGGCAATTACTTGCCAGCCGACTACTGATTAGGACTTTGATAATTGACACTGTCAACCAGCCAAAAAAAAAATACTCCACTATTTTCAAATTCGCTTTTGTAAAGAGACCCAATAATGGTGTACGTGATACAGGCCGTTTATGCGTCTTCGAATTTTTCATATAATGCATCCTCGTGTTACGTCAATATAATAATCTAAAGAGCAATAAGAGTGTCGACATCCTGACCACAAAAATATTCTCAAAAGACTATACAGGTTTGACAATTTTTATTTTTTGCCAAATCTTTCTTGAGATGTGTTTTTGAAAACGACCACTTTATTAAAAGAAGCCACGAGTATATTTCAAACAGCAGGCGGAGGTTTTGAGTGTGGCGAATGACGAACGAATCCGTCATTAGCGACCACCCGGTAAGCCTACTGCCACCTCGTAAAAGGAGCTCCGACTCAAAAACAAGTAAATGCCGACACGAGGCAATTGCTCCCATGAAAAGTTCAAACCATAAACCGGCTCAAAAAAGAACTCCAGTCTACTTCATATTTCGCAACCTGTGTAAGTTTGCCATGTCGTACAAAAAAAAAAAAGAAAAAGAAAACGTTGTCCGAACAAAGCCTACCAACGTCCGGGAAGCAGCTGCATGGTAAAGCCTCCATGACAGCTCCTGTGACGTCACATTTATCGTGGCGTCACGGGAACATGTTACGCCACGTAACGCATTCACGAACCTAATGAACAGCTCCCTGAATACGCCAAAACGATCAGTCATGACGTCACTATCACGCCTCCACGCGCCACGGTCGTTCTGATGTGAAACGGCATTTGCGGCGCACTTGCTATCGACAGATTGATCAGTTTCGCGCGGCTGAAGAACCAAGAGATACAGTACCGAGACGTTTTTACATGCTCGAGTTCACACTCAAACGAATGGTCCGTATGAACGAGCCGAGTAGCCTGTACATTGTAGCGCGCGCCCTGTGCCTGTCATGTGAGCAGTAACTGTAAAGCTGCGTTTACAGTGGCGTTCCAAACGCAACCGCGAAGCGGATCCGCCCGTTCTCATCATCAGACGCGCGTGAAAGTTTACTGGATATTTAAACAACCGCGTTCAATCGCCAGTGTGAATGCGGCCTAAAAATTGCTATTCGAATATCGCCTGTTTATTGAGGACCTTGAAGCAACTTGCCTTAGCGCAGATTACAGGCCATTTCAGTTATACATACATCCCATATCAAGGGTCCGACTATGGCCAAATTGAAACGTATAGTACACGTAATACTACACTATTTTATTTCTTTCTTTACTGATATTGCTCGCCTCGTCGAAGCTGTGGCACGAAGAAACACAAAAAAGAAAGTGCTATTGAGCAACGTACAATAACCTCGGCAGCGTTCTGCTGCACTGCAGTGAACGCGAGATATTTTCAGTGAGGCCAAGCTGCTATGTCGTCAGCGCCGGCGCAAAAACAATAGCCCGGAATATTGTATACACACACGTCCGTGGCGACGTTGGATCAAAGCTGTTCTCGAGAAAGAGCTATGGTACGTCTAAACGTTAAATTTCTCGCTTCTTAGTGTTTTACAAAATATGCATCCGTGTGAGTACCAGAAACGTTGTGACTACCAGAAACAAGGTATTCGCCTTCCGTTGATTAGTTTTAATTACATATAGGTACTTTTAATAGGTCCAACTTCAAGTAAGGTCTTTGCGCTTTGTGAGAGTTTGCTCCCGTGTTGTTTTCGAACGTTCTTGATTGAAGCCTTTCTAGCAGCTCCATAACAGTGCACCGTGTGTCAAATGTTTCTTCGCTAAAGAATGAACTTGTTTAACCCACAAACGCACGAAATCCGATCGCTCAACCTGCCAACCGAATGGTTTCAGCAACACTTGATTTTGCCTCTTGTCGAGGAACGCCTCTACGTTCGGCGCTGAAATCAGCATTCACTCAGCGACAGCAGGTGAAGCGGGGAGTGACGATGAAAATTGAACAGCCGCTGAAGCCCCGAGAAATGTTGGAGCTTTCTTCTGAAAGGTAGCTCGGCAGGCCTTTTAAGCCACGTACTCGCTTTGGCTTTTTCATGTTCTCCGCAACTGTACCTTGCGTCACTTCGTATTTGACATAGACTAACACCCGACCAATCCTGGAGTTTATCATTTATATCTGAGACTAAACACCGCTATGGTTTAATATTCATCACGACTCTCAATACTGCATCTTGACTAAAATCAATATCGAGGGTGGCGAGGGCATTATACCTTGCCTTGTTTAGTCTGATAAAGGTAACCAATAGGATAATTTTCCGTGTGTAAAGAATCAGATGTAAGGTACGATCGACAGCTGTAAATAAAATTGCCACATTTGAGAAGGTTTACATGACCAGAAATTTTTTATCGCTTGGGCGCACGCGCACAAATTGTCCCACAATACATTTTGACGTTCGTTAGTCGGCCTCGCAGCCGCGTGGTGTGAGAAAAGGAATTTTTCTTCTATAAAAACAAGCAAAGTCAATACATTTTCTCTTTCTCATACGATTTGTCCAATCAACGCGTGAGAAACTGCGTATATAAGGAACATATAATGAGTATGTAGGTTCTCACGTGATCTTACATGTTCACATATGTTTATGGTCACATTCGTATAATTTTGTTTTCCTCACCAGGGCAGTTCAGACTACTTTCGTTACGGTTCAAGGTTCACCATATATTGAGTGGAAACCCAGACCACCCTGTTAAGCCACGAGCATGGTTTAGTCCCTGAGAGAATAAGAACGGCAGGGTGTAACGGTGCGTAATTCCATGTAGACAATGCAAAAACAAACAAACAAACAAAACACACACACACACAAAGAACAGGCAGGGGAAAGGGGGCTGTTTAGACTCCTTTGCCTCCATATTCTAACCGTAGCGTATTTATCTTGCGAAACCACGTTATAAAAACAAGGTACAGTGGAAGCAACCGCACTTCAGATAAAATTACCTTTGGCGTTAGGAATGAAATAAAATTTCAATCATGCAATCAATCACCGCGAATGTTTTTTTTGTTTTTTTTTGTACGGACATTTTTTAAACAGAACGCTAAGGGTACATACAGGTCGTTTGACCTTGCCCCGAGAAAAGCCCATTGTCAAAGGACGAAACGCATTTGAGCTAACGACAGCTGACAGTGAAACATTTCACACCTGTAGGAGCTCAAAAGTTGGCGATGCAATGAAAAGCTGACGAGCAAGTGCACTGCACACGCGTACAGCCAGCTTATTCGTGACTTTTGTCCAGTTCACACGCTTGTACGTAGAGCCAGGTAGCTACAACCGTATAACTTATCCAAGAAAGTCGATGAAGGCCTCAAAACTTGTCGAGCCTCCAGCATCTAATTACCGCTCTTCAGCCAATGAGATTGCAGCATTAGCCGATAAGGACTCCCAAGAACCAACCACGAAGCAAGAAGCGTCAACATAAAAAGTCACGCCATGCGTTTTTTTTTTTTTAATTTGTTTTAGGATGTCTCTTATTGTAGTCAGTGTAATCTGCCTATCAGCGACATACAACGGTATCACCTGTTATCCGTTCATCCTTTTTCATTTGTCAAGCACCGTTCCGACTTATACATCGGTATATCATACGACTCAAAATGCTGTACCTTAAAAAAAAAAAAAAACAACTAAAACGGTTTATGAAAAAAAAACAAAAAAAAAACGAGTTAGAGATGATTTCTAGTCTATTTTCGTCCCGTCGCTATAAATATCAGAAGAATCTGACCCGAACGTGTAAATAAAAACAAGAAAAACGAAAAAGCAAACTGCTGGGCGTGACGTTATAGCTGCCTTGAGCGTGTAGCTTCTGAGGGAACGCTTGTAGCGTTTTTGACTGCAAAATGTCGAGATCTCTGTAATATTACGTCACGATTCTCTCCTTCCACCGAACGCGTCGGGAAGGAGGCGTCAGCGGTAGTTTGGAAGTGTTGTTGAGGCTTCTTAGCGCGTCAATTTGCGATATAATTTTGATATTCGTGATCCTGGAGGTCAAATAAAAACGATTTAAGTGTTTGTCCTCGAATACAGAACCCCTTCAGTTTCCCTTTCAAGGGACACTGACAACCCAAAGATCTATTTTTTCTTTGCCGTCTCAAATGTTTCAAAAACGCGTGGCGAAATTAAAGAAAAGAAAAATCATTGCGAAAAAAAAAAAGAGGTATGGCTTGCGAAAGAGCTTTTTCAATGTTTTGCCCTCCTCCCTTAATTTAAACTCCCCCTGGCTTTTTTTTTTGTGACGTAATTTGCAAAGACATTTTCGAAAACATGAAGGTGTTGCAAGTTGCATGTCTGTAATAATTATTACTGTCATTCCTAAAATAGGCTGTCTTTTTTTACGACCACTGTAAAGGCACGACACTGCTGACTTCGAAAAATACGAATCAGAGACCGGAAGTGTTACTGACGAAACACCGGCCGTTTCCTAGCTTTTACTACATACTCTCAATTCGGCGTGACGCCGGAAAGTTCGTCGAAACGGCGGCAGGTTTCGGTTGAGATCGGAATCCGACCCCCAACGATTCGGATACATTGAGGTTTTCTCTCGTAGTATTTGTCAACAAATTGGCGAGAACAGATTAGGGCGCATGAGACAGGCTTCTGCAGCCGTTCTTCGGGGATCGCAGCCAACCACGCATTATTTTGTGTTCCATCTTTCGCAAAACCTGCGTAGCAGGGCCCTTTTAGATTTGGTAGTACTGGAGCGGAACATCACCAAGCACCTTTCCGACGCCGCCCCTCACGTCGCTCACCCAGGTCTGCTGTACGTCGTTTTCTACCTTACTTTTTTGTAGAAATCATTTTAGACCAACTAACACTGTTACAAAAAAAAAAAAAGTGGAACTGAATAGTGACGCGTTGTCTGCACTGCACGCAATGAAAGGTCTCGCGACATACTCTCGCGGTTGGTCGGGTAGCAGGTGCGCGCGCCCATGAACGAAAAGAGAGAAGTTAAACGACACCTCCTGTTTGAAGTCACGCAAAAAGGCAAGGAGTGCATCATTTCGCTAACTGCGTCATAGATTCGGGCGGGCGTTTCAAATCAAGTTTTCTGAAAATAATTTCTTTTTCTCTTCAAATACGCAGTTCTCAAGCTATATATTTTTTAGGGTTTTCCCTAAAAAAATTTGTTTCAGTCGTTTCCAATAATAAAAATAATAAAATATTTATGTTGGGGTTGTCAGTCGCCCTTTAAAGGGACACTATACTATGTCTCATCCTACGATGGACTAAAGGCCAAAGCCACGGTCTGCCAGTTCCAATCACGTCCCTACGCTAAACTAAGACATGCTCAGCATTGATTAGGGGTGGACGAATAATGCTCCGTGCTGCATCATTTTTATAGCTTCGACACTGCAAAGAGCCCGTACGTCGTGGCTTTTTTTGCAATGTAAAATTGTCGAGTCACTCACTGCTATTCGATTCGAACCACTGTCCGCCCACCCCCATCAGTGATCCGAGACGCGGGCAGCGATACGTGCACCGAAGCGAAATGGCACATAACTTCTAAGTGGCTCGTGATTGGATCTGTCGGTCCGTACCTTTTGCCTTTAGTCCATCGTAGGGTGAGACGAAGTATAAAGTCAATTTTGAACTCATCACTATCATAAAAAATTAAAAAAAAATCTACACCGACTTTACTAAAAAGAGATAACAATTTAATCGGACGTTTCGTCTCCCATACGGGAGACACCATCAGTGATGCCGAGCTGGAAAGAACGAGAAAAGAGCGCTACCATTAGTTTTATTCAGAACCTTATATGAGGCGTTTTCTGATTCCTGTCAACTCGGCATCACTGATGATTTCTCCTGCGTGGGAGTCGAAAACCGACTAAATTGGTATTTTTGTTCGAAATTGTGGTGATCAATACACTTCACGATTCCGGAAATGGTCCGCAAGCTGGAATATGTTCAGAATATTAAACGAGCGACTTTTTGTTCTTTTTTGGTTCACAAAAATTGGCCTGCTTTAAAATATCAAGATACAAAGAGAAACGAAACGTCTGGAACCGTTATTATCCTGATAACTTAACTCGTCGACTGACTGTACAGTGACATTTCTAGGTAATACAAAGACACGGCCTTGCTGTCACTGTAGAAAGTTCCCAGGTTGCAGACAGTGCAAGACAACATCTGCTTCTAACGTGACTACCTGTCTGGCCAAAAGAACTTCTTAAAACTACAGGCTCTGGCCAGTGTAATGAACAAATCTCCGCCCAAAATATCCGTTAATATTAAAATAAATTATGGCTAGGTGGCGCAAGCTACTACCCAGTTGGAAGGCTTCAGCCCTGTGCAACCACCCATAGCTTTTTTTGTTTGCACTTGTTGTATTGATTTCTGCCACTGCAAAGCGCGCCTGGGACGCGTACGAGTATCAGAAGCTATCGGAGGATACCATCGCCAAATATATGTAATCGAATACAAGCTCGAACACTACCCGAACTTAAGATTTCCAGGCCCTATTGTTCCCATGTCTTGTGTACCTCGTCCTGTCATTGGTTCAGCCTACCCTTTCCGATTATGAAGTTAGATTTCCGACATAGTTCTCAATCAACGAAGGTTCCCGATTAACGCATGATCCCAATTTGACGAGCAGCACCACATAAAGTATGCTACCATGAACGAGACGTAATATTGTCCGACTGACACGAACTTACCAACTTTATTCTCACCACAGGTACAGTACAGGTGGCGAAAGAGGGCTGAAAAAAAGGCTGCTCAGGACCAACCAACCCCCCCCCCCCTTTCCCCCCCCCCCCACCTTTTTTTTTCACCAGCTTTGTAAAAGTTATTTTTGAATTGCGTATGAAGCAACTTTATTCTCTTTATTATATATTTTTTTTTCATTTCAACTCGTAGGTTGAGAAGAAAGTGTTATATACCTGTTTCATGGCTGAAAGATAAATCTAAAATTGTTTTTGTTAATTTAACCACACGATAATCAATATAAAGCATTACGGTTCCTCAAACGTCAAAACGCTTACTCGATGTCCTCCCGCATGCGTTTTTTTTTCCTGTTTTTATTTATTTCATTTTCGGTAACGGTGTATGCTTGTAGAAATCGACACTGTGAATAGTAACAAACAGAAGCCGTTTTCAAAGCTTTATCTCGAAACCATGCGCGATCAGTAAACTGTCACCCCGGTCGTCAAGCTTCCCCGTTGACAGCGGAGCGGTGCGAGAAAGCCAGCTTTCCGGACACTCTTTTTGTTATAAAAAAAAAAAAGAAGGGAAAAAGAAAGGAACTGAAATCTTTATCTAAAAGTTGTCTTCTTGTTCCACTTTAGTCGTGATCTACAGAGGGTCGTATGCCCTGTAAGGTCCTGCGGGTTATTTCGCGTTTGTTTGACCGCGTGCGTTTCTTGACCCCTCGTAGATTCGTGTCCCTTTATGGGGGTCTCTGCGAGGCTACTTCGCGTATGTTAATGTCCGACTTCGTGTTTGGGGAGCTGGTTTTTTTCCTAAGTATGCAGAAAGCGAGCGTGCGCATTGGCGTGTTTGTCAGCGTTGCCCGCGACGGGCGCATCAAAGTGCAAGACTGAGCGTCCTAATACGTGCAGTGTTCGCACGCGATTCCCCTCAACGAACATAAATTTGGGTGTGTGTCTGTGTGACGTGTTAAGTTTTCCACCTATTCTGTTGTGGTGCATGCGTTTTTGTTGCGTTATAGTATGTTTGTGTGTCAGCGCGTGGTTTCTGCACGTCACAACGTGTGTTTGTTCCTTTGTCAGCGTGAGTTTGGGTTGTGTTAGTATTTTGCGATTTGTGCGTCTTCATGACTGTGCGAGCGATTAAACCCACGTGTTCCCGCATGCCCTGTGACGTGGTAAACTCAGTGGGGACCTCGGTCATAAACCTTCTCAACACTATTTCCAAATATCTTACCCATTTTTTTTTTTTTTTTTGACGGTGTTAGCTGATACAGAGAGACGGAAATTACGTTGCCTGACTCAGATGCGCATTCATTTTAGAATACCGTACCTAACGACTAACAGCCGTCTGACTTCCAGTTTTGGCCGCTTCGAAGCATATTCTAGCCTGTCATTCAATAATATAGCAATGTTACACTATCCATATGGTGCGCATAGCCGGCGAAGAGTTGGTCGTACCACGCAGTCGATCAGTGCGAGGTCCCGGTTTTCGTTGTCCTGGTAATTGTTGGCGTACGCTGCATGTTGTAGTGAGTGTCCTACTATGTTACAGAACACATTTCTATACAACGATCTGTCAGACCGTGCTGTTTTCAGAGGACAACGAGGAATAGTGCGCTAAATATAGACATCCACTAATCACAGCGCTACATTTTTTTTCTTCTGTTTTTGGGTGTAACAATAATTTGACAATCTAAATTGTGAATAAAAAACAATTGCACCCTGATTTTTACGTTCGTGCTTATGATGACAGCTATGTACAGCTACTGAGTAATCGCACGCCAAGACCGCCATTAAACGTCTTTCATTAAGTGCTTGCACGACTGTTCAAACCGTAATAAAATCAAAATTAAAAAAAACTTAAAAAAAAACGTTCTCTCGAGGTTTTCGACGGCGAGTAAAAGGTTGTGGAAACATGTGCGGAATTCAAGCAAATGTTTGATGTCGCGGAAAAGAACGCGCACGTTGACAAATCGCGGATATACAATAAACGCAGATGGAGAGCGCTGACGTCAGAAAGCTAGTCCGGAAGCATCCGAAGTTTCGTATCCTCTTTAATTCGAGCTTTACTCGCGCAGCCGTCGACGCACCTTCACAGGCACCGCAACAGTTCAGAACGGCCGAAGCACTGACTTTTTTTGGAGCATGTTCTCGATTCCGTGCTATCAGGGTATGCTATAATTCTGTTCGATAACACTGCCGCCCACTGTGCGGGTGCCCGGGGGGGGGGGGGGGGGGTGTTCCAAAAAGCGTACGCAATTCAAGGCGGTGTTCAGTGTTTCCTAGCAGATTTATTATGGTTCTTGTTTGCTTTTGTGTTAGTATAACGATACTCGATAGCAGCAGATTACAATACTTAATTCATGGTCGTACCTTGTTTATTGTGGGCTTTTTTTTTCTGTCCTTGTTTAGTTCTGGGCTGCCTTTCGTCGCGTCATGTTTGAGTTAATTTATAAATTTCCGGTTGTTCCTTTCCTGTATTAATCATTAAAGAAAACATGTTTTCTAGAGGTTAGGAGACTCCATTCTTACAAAATTCCATATGGTTACTGCAAAACGACTGTTGTGTTTCTTTTATTGAAATTCTAAATCATCATAATATATATATAGATATTTGTTTCTTTGGTGTGGTGAAGAAATGCAGGTTTTGTGAATCCAGTGCATTATCTGTAGATCTGACATGCCTTCATAACAGTACAATCTTTATTGACTTACGTGCCAAGGAAAAGCCGACACAGCGCAGAAAGCAGTGAATGCCCCCTTTTTTATATCTATTTTTTTGCGTCTAATAAAAAGGGGATAAAACTCAAACGTGTTTGAGTTACAAAACAAGATGGCCAGTTGTTGTTTATGAAACGTTTTCCGATCCCTCACAATACATTTTCAGAGGTAAACATCGAAGTGTCATATTAGTTCCTCGGATTTTTACTTCGAAAGGGCCGATCTATTTCTTAATAGAATATTTATGTATATTTTAATATCAACTGAATAGTTGGGATTGCGACTTTTTTTTTGTATACGAAAAGTACGAATAAACGAACTAGACCGTAATAAGTGATCTTAACGACAGCGCTCTGCAACGGCGAGCAGTCCAGAGTCGGTGAATAGCCGAAGCCGTAGAAGATTCCCGTCAAATACGGGCCGACTCAAACAGAGCCGTACCAACCCCTAGAGACAGCCTTAGAATGAATCTGTGAAAGCGTCTAGCCTTCGAGGCGGACTTTAAAGCGTACGCGTCTTCGTGGCAAAAGGCAACTGCCCCCATCTTTTTTTTTCCTTTTTTAAAGTCACCTTTATTGGATTTTCTGAGCACCGACAAGGAACTCGCAGCCGGCGGTTGTCAAGATACCCTAGGTTCATGATGGAGCGTTGCACTTACGAGATGGTCCCACGTAACCAAACAAGAACAAAGAATGAGGCAAAAAAAATGCGTGCGACACCGCGTTTCGTGCGGAGTAGAAAGTTGTCTCGAAGGAGCAACAAGTGTCTGAGAACATGGCCGCAAGTTCCCGGCGCAAAACACGCCGGTTCTCTTCACGTCGATTGATATCACCGACGCGGCGACAGTAAGACGATTGTTCGGTCGTCGTCACATTGAAAACTCAGCTATATAACGGATACTACAATAAAATAAAAACGTTAAGAACACGTATCTGAAGTTTCGTGTAAGTTGGAGGTGGAGTGACAGAAAACGGGGGAAATTGAAATAGTAGAGCTTCCCATTTTGAGGGAAAATAGCAGACGACATGGCCGTTAGCTAACCAGATGACAAAATATCCCCCCCCCCCCAAATAAATAAATAAAAAAAAAGAGCAGACGACAAAATGGCTATAAACGCGAGCAGACGACCGAGTTCTGCGTGGATACGTCAACTCGTCAGTGCTGCGGGATCGCGCTCAAGGAGAAAAAACTACTCAATCGACGTCGATGCGCGAGTGAAGGGGTAAAAAATCGGCCGCGACTCACCGGACAAAGGTTGTCGGCGTATCGGAAGCCTCCCCGCGTCTCTCCAGGTGACAGATGATGTTTGTAAAGTCAACCTCAAACCAACGCACAAAACACCCGTCGACGTGTGCTGCGTTCTTGCCCCCGACGCCCGCGCGGCGGAAAAAAAAAAAAGCGCCGTTGACCGACGCCACCGTCGTCCACGAGCGCTGCTGCAGCTGCATGCACAGCAGGCGGCGCGTCGAGTTGGCCCCGGTCGCCGGCCCCTGGCGGAGCCCGCAGAGCCCGAGCGACCAATGGGGGAGCGTTGCGCCGCTGACGTCACGAGCCACCTGGCAGAAGCACGGGGCTCGCGTGGGGGTTTCGAAGCCGGGTTCGCCCAGGGTTGGTTGCCGGGTCGGGGGCAGCAAATAAATAAGACACTCACAACTGCGGAGGTTCACGAAGGGGCGCGGATGGACGACAAAAAATGCCGACTAAATCCAAAAGGAGACTTTAGGGTCGTCCTTTTTTTTATAATTTTTGTTTTTGTTCTCAGAAGATTTCACTGCGCAGGTTATCACGCAAGCTTCAAGTGATACACACGTCGCATGAAAAACAAAGAAATGTTCCTTCGCCGAAGTGAGCATGAAAAGAGAAAAGAAAGAAACAAAGCAGAAAAAAAAAATGGAAGCGCAGGGAGGGAGCGAAAGCAGATCGCATCCACGAGATCGCATAAAATCGTCGTCTGCTCGGAGGGTGCGCTCGGTTTATTCCACTCCTCTGACCCCAGCTGATTGATTCCCTGCCCTAAAGGCGCTACGGCATACAGCCGCGCCAGTGTTTCCGAATAGCAGAAAAGTATTGCGGCACATTTGAGTCTTTACTTAAAAATCACGCGTCGCTCTCAGCTTCCCATAAAATTGGCTAAACACGCTTTCAATAAACCACACTTCATAATATAGTCTGGCTACTTTGATTATTTGTATTTTCTGGCTAGGTCTAGTTTCCGGCACGGTGAACACCCAATAAAAATGATTCATTAATCACAATCTAAACCAATCCAATCCAACCCAATTCGCTGTACGCACCAGTTAGGCAACCAAGGGTACGAGCAAACAAGTTTTCAAAGATTGGTGACGGAAATAAACAAGCATCAAATTAGTGGCGTCAAGAGAAATACTTTTAGGAGATCGCAAAGTAACAGGTGATCGTTACACCGAGCTTTCTTACTAAATCTAGAAATAGCATTACATTATTTGTATCATTATCCCAAAAAAGGAAAGAGGATAAGATTTTTTTCTCTCTTCCATGCAAGATTTTGAAAGGTTCGATTTCTAAACTTCAAAAATACCTTCAACCCATCAAACTGAAAGCATCATCGTGAACTGAACAACGTCGTGACCATTCCAAATTTAGCTTGCTCGGTGATAAGTGTTGAACGAGGAATGTTCAGCAAAAGAGAAATACGTTATTGTGAACAAGTACAATAACAATAAGCACCACCCTTCCCACCCTTCAGTGATTACTCATCCCTCGAGAACGACGTCGGTTTTCGGTTTTCTTCACATGTGCACTGCCCCTGAATATTGCCGAACATTTCTTATGTCAGACAAAGCTTTTCTGGAGGAAAATTTGTGTTTAAGAAAATAACATACGTTCGCTGCCAAATAAAAAAACATCGATGCCCAAACACATTGGACAATTTCTTCGGAAGAAAATTTGGTTTACCGTCTTGTCTTTCCGGTGAAATGAATCCCGAAAGTTTTCGTAGAGCATTCAGTCTTCGAAAATTTTCCAGAAAAGAGATAATGCAGAATGCATAGAAATGTCATTACATTGTATAAGCAAAACAAAGATTTCGAAATTGTTCCATGAACAATCTTCAAGATACAAATAAATGTCATAGACAATGCTCACAATTTTCAAAGCTTCACACGCGGTGCAGATTGTGAGATTTTCCAGAGTATCCGGGAGCCTTTCCAACGCTCACCACTGAGGCGAAAACAGCCGAAAACAGCCGAGTTCGTGACCTGTGAGAGCATATGTGGCGTGTGATATTTCGCAGGAAAGATTTCCTCTGCATGCTCATAACACTCTCCACACCACAGTATAAAAGATAAAAGCGCGAAGGTGGCGATTATTTGAATGATCAATAATATTAGTTAGTTTCCATAAAATATAAAACAAAAATGCATACAACATTTTCCGTGGAGACTTCACCAGGGCTGGACGTCGATTAAACATTTTAACCCAATGAATCGCCACCCTTTACTCGAATAATGAATCGATTAATGGGTATCGTTTATTTTCCTCCATAATTTTTTTTTAAAAGCCAAAATTACATTTTTTTTTTGTTTTTGCTGATAACGTGATCGACGACGCAATATACAATTTCGATTATGAATCAACCTCAATGTGTAGTTGAGACAGATTAAAAAAACACTCACACTCACAGATTATTACTTCAGCTGCATGAGGCAAAGAGGTTCGTTAAATGTTCTCCTACAAGAGCGAACTCCTTTGATTGTTCACAATAGTCTTTGCTGCACTAAACGGACACTCGCACGGCGTTGAAGGTACCGGGGTCCCTTGAAAGCTTTTGCACCCCCCCCCCCCTTTGTCTGGAGTTACACATCTTGCCCCTACAGTTTACTTTAGGTTAAATTTTCACCTAAAGTTTGCCCTTCATACAGGTGTTCTTAAATCCACGTCTACGTGGTGAAAGCGTTTAATTTTTACGTTCATTTGGCGCGTCCAAAGTTTACCGATTAAAAGGTTAAAAAAATTAATAGCGATTAAAGCATTCATCGATTATTCGGCAGGTTAATCGACCAATTGTCCAGCTCTAGAATTAACGTAAAGTTTGAATAAAAATGTGCCGGTTTCCGATCTTTTCCACATATAATGTATAAGTTTTCGATCGTTTTCAAGGATAAATTTATTGTATTCCGAAATGTTTCACAGATAACCTATAGAATTCCCAACTTTAACATGCCGTATTGAATGTATCGAAATTTGTCACCGACATTGATAACCTTACAAAATCTTCCATAAGAATGCAGAGAGCAGACGTGCAAAATGGAGCGTTCATAAGATTATCCCAATTTTCCGTGTGGAATGAGTTAAGGTTTTTTAGAGTATTCATAGGATTATGATTTTTCCCATAAGAAGGGCAGATGAAGGCAACATTTCTCGTATAAAATTGGATTTCCAAAAACCATGTATCTGATACAGGGAATAGAAGATTTTGATAAAAAACAAAAGGATTCCCTAAAAGTTAAGAATCCAAGCATTTTCACAAACAATGCAAGGAGTAGTGGCCACTGACCCTTGTTTTGAAATGGCTCTTGGTTACCGGTTTCAGTGGCTCTGTAGTAAAAGCATCACATGCATGAATCTACACGAAGTAGAGAGAAAAAAAAAACAATATTGTGTTTAAAAAATCAAATAAATAAAATTTATTTGATTTAAATAAGATTATTTGATTGAGATCACTACAGCTAGAAAACAGTGACTTCTTATCAATACATCTATTGTTAAACTTGGCAGATTAATTAATCCACACGATTACTGATAGCAACGCGGAAGAGTTACTGTAAATTTAAGGTACTGTTTAATTAGCAACTTTTTTTTTTAATGTAGACCCCGCCATACTAGAATAAAAACAGCTCCCTTATCTTAGCTAGCTAAAAAGCTTCATTTCCTTTTTCTTTCGCGTTAGTAACTGCTTGCAAAAGAAGTTCACGAAAGTGACAAAAGAAGTTGAAGAAAGAAAACAGCTCTCCGATTTTCTCAGAAGACCACTGCTTTTTGCTTGCTTTCAGCCTGATCTAAACATTTTTTTTTCTCGATGATCATATGATTTAGGTACAAAGCAAATGCCCATAGAAAGCATTAAATTATAGACAAACGGTAAAAATCCCCTTTCTCGATTATTTTTGCAGGAAAGGTCAGATTTAAATCATCATAAAAATCGGGTCAGATTTAAAATCGCGATTTAAATCATGTCAATTTTTATTCTTCACCCTGAAACAACGTCCTCGAGAATGTTGTCTTTGCCATTTACCCTACTGACGGGCTTTCCCACAGCACGCGCATTGCAATAGACAGAGCTTAGAGCTAGGTCATGTTATTCCTCACCACTGCTGGGTTTATTGCTACTTATTGCCTGCTAAGAGGTAGCACCTTCTCAGCATAAGTTAACGCGCAAATGCCAATGCTCGTGGCCCATTGCTCGCAAGTATGGCGCACTAGATAACGACAGCGCGACGTGCCCGTAAAGCGCTTTACGGTGGTGGCCGGCGAAAAACGGTTCTACAAATTGCCCACATTAGACACGCAAAAGAAAAAGAAGAAAAAAAAAACAGATCGGGCGACAGTAGGCGTCTAAGGACCAGACACACATGTTCAAAGATGGGTAGAAATGCATGCCAAAGACTGAGGCCAGACTGGACGAATGGTAGCCTGAAACAGACCTGCTCACATTGGAAGTAGTATCTCAAAGACGTTTCAAGATGCCCATACATTTTTTTTTTTTGTTGGAAGTATGGGTGACAAGTGCTAAGAACGCGAAATCGGTTCTGTATCAGCGAACTCTGATTAGCCAACTTGCGTCTTTCTGCAGCTGTGCTTAAAAAAGTCGTGAAATAACTAAAAAAACGTAAGATCTTATTATAAACAAAAATTGCGAATTTATTGCGGCAACTATAGTCACGTGGCTCATTTTTCCTCCGACAGATATTGGGGGGCGCTTTCCACATAATGCGATTTCCGTCAGATATTCACTTCCTGTTTCTTTTCATGTATTACTCTTTTTTGCATGCGGTTTTATTTCTTAAAACAAAGGATGCTGACGTTCAATGGTGATGGAAGTGTACTATATGTGCGCAAAATACACGCACACGCACATACAGATACATGCAAACACACGTGCACCCGCACAAACACACACACATAAAAACACACACACATGCGCACCCACAACAAACAGACACACTCACATACACACACTTTCCCACGCACAAACACATACACACAGCTCAACAGTTAAGCGCCGGTGGTGATTAAAGCGCGTCAGATCGACGAGCCTCGACGGCCTCTAAGAAGCGCACACAATGCCGCCCGATTCGTTATTATAATAATCAGCCATCGTCCCCACTAGCGCCACTAAATGGGCTATACGCTTCGGAGTATACAACCGGTTCAGGAAACTTGGTGTCTAAAACCATCGATGTCATTTATCCGAAGCTTTATCCGAAATAGTATAGGAGACGTATTTCCGCCTTCCAGAACCGTTGCGACAGTCCACAACCGAGCAAAACAATACTTTCTGCCATCGCATCGAAAGCTCAGGAAGTCACATCATTAAGTACTAAAATACCGGCGGCACCCACAAGAAAACAAAAAACATAGGGGGGGGGGGGGGTACGCTCTAAGCGTGTAACTTGTTTGCTGACTCCAGTCAACATCGCGAGGCTGCGCATATTCTTTTACAACACCAAGAATAATAATAATTAAAAATGAAGCGAACCGAGCTGCGCGCAAAAACATTAAAGTTTAAGACCGCAAAAAACAGAAAACAAAAAGGAATCTGACAGTCGGGCGAGCCATTGTATCCACGGTAATCCATTTGAAAAAACAGACGCTCGACTACGCGGTTCGCGATCTATGAGTAACACGTGTGCGCCATGTAAGTCGGCTTCAAAATGACGTTCCCAAAGCGCGCTGCTACACGTGACTTTTTACTGTAGGTGCTTCGGGGTAATGGACCTATTCCACACAAACACGACACCTAGCGACAACTATGCGGAGCTCTTTTGGTGGGAAATAACGTTTTTCGTAACAGTCTTCCACGTACCAATATTCAAATAATTGAACAGTGCGAAGCCATCGACGAATAGGAGCTAATCTCTGAACGTTTCGGAGAGTAGTCAACGGTACAAAAATATCCGCTCCTGTTGCCACCAAACAAAGTTCAGTAATCAGCCGTTATGTGGAAGACAGCGCGCGAAAGCAAAACATTGATCTTGGGTAAGCTCAATTGCAGTCGAAGTTCGATGCAACAGCAACCTGAAAGGGTGCTAAAACGCCAACTAGCCAATTCAGGAAGCGTATCCGCCGAAAATCCTGCACATTCTGGCGTGTCACTCATAATGCGAACCACTTAGTTTCTTCGCTCGTCCTCTGACGCGCGTAGAGACGCGTTGAAGTGGACTTGCTCGCCGTATAAAACGATTCCACGGAATACATTTCCTCGATGGCGGTACTGAGCTGTGACAGCCGATAGTTCCCGATTCCTGGATGCTCAAGCCCAGGCGTGGCCAAGCTGCGGCTCTTCGCGTGTTAAAGTGCGGCTCGCGGCTTCCGGCTCCCTACCCCCCCCCCCCCCCCCCCCTTCCTCGCACTTCCCCAAAAAGAGAAATGGAACGCGTTTTAAACCGAAAGACAAATTGCAGTTTGGTAGTCTTGTGGTACGGCTACCTTACGTTCAGTTGGACAGCTTTTGACTCGGATAGATTGAAAGTAGTTAGATTTTCGTTTATTGCTCTGGACGAAAATTTGCACCCCCCCCCCCCCCCCCTCACGGCTCTTGGAAGTTTCGTGGTTTTGTTTGCGGCTCTTAGGCCGGGTCATCCTGGCCACCCCTGCTCAAGCCCATGGTCAACATATTGAACACGTCTCTAGTGCAAGAGAATAAATGTCTATAGCCGTACTGCCAATGTAAGAAACGAAGGGGAGTGGCGAGTCAATTGCATCCATTACCCTTCTTGTGCATCCCGTGCCCAGAATAACGTATTCGACGCAGGCGCGGCGGTTCTATCTATTATGGCGGTCAGTAATGTGTCTGGAGCTTTGGAGCTGCGCCACTCTTTGCACCACAGCGCCACCTCGCGCCATGTTCTTGCACCCTTGGGACGATACCAAACTTATCGCGGATAAACCGGAAGTTCAAATTATGCGGCTTCGAATTAACGAAAATAAATTTCCATACCCAGTGCCCATTTAAGAAACGGGGGCGGGGGGGGGGGGGGGGGGGGGGGGCGAGGCGAGTGAAGTGCATCTGATTATTGTTGCGCAGCCGATTAGGTTGTGGGATTAGCGCCGATAAAGACGCCGAAAAAAATAACGAGACAAGAAGCATGCATTTCTTAAATTGTCAGCGACCATTGGCTTCAATGTTGTTTATAGCCTATAAATCTACCAGCGTTTTCATATCACAAATGTAACCATGTACTGGTGTTCCACATCGACCATATAGAATAGTGTGTCTTCGAAACGCGCTCTTGTGCAGAGTGATACTGTGAGTTAATTGTGTTAAAGCTGTATGTTTCCGCATATGGGTTGCTTCATTCAGATGTAGACATGCAACCGAAAATCTCCACAGCTCAGCGCACGTTTTGTTTCTTGTCTTAAAAGAAAACGGTGAATTTTAAAACGAGAGCTGAAGATGTATACGTGTAACGGGGAGTTTTAAATATAACTTCCTGGAAGGACAATCTGCTCAAACTCCCCAATTATTTCCACACTACGACTGCCGACGTTCGTTCAGCACTGGCTGCGACTCGCGATGCTTGAATAACGGCAACGACCGTGCGAAACCATAAGCTGGTCTCCATTGTTCGCAGCTACTGCTACGTCAGCTAATTGTTTAACTGCGGCGAAGAGCGCACCTGAACTTATGACGTAAAACTGAGCCCCCGCAAACATCGTTAGTTGTCCCTCCTTCTTCACTTTTAAGAGAACGTCGAAAGAAAAATACATTTCATAGTCTGTTTGCCCCACGATAGAAAATACAATATGTTGTTTATCTAAACAGATTGAACAAACCAGACAAACACGTGAAAGTGCTCTTAGCGCGAACATGACTTAGACGCTTTTTCGGATTTTGCTTCGAAAGGACCTATATACCGTTTAACTGTTTACAAACGTAAACCGCTGCTTGCGTCCCAAGCGACTTCCGCTCGCTCCGTCATTGCAAGCCTGTGGAGCTTGCTTATGTAACCAGTGCTAGAAAGCAGAAATGCTACACGGACAACAAAGTTGCATATATATCGCGCTCCTTGGTTCTTTCGGCGTTCACCTGGAGAATTGGTGGTTAAATGTTTCACTGAAGTTTCATGCAGCCGTGTTAAAGTGGGCTTTGTTCAATCCTTTTATGAACAGGAAGTTCAAGGAAAGTCAAGGAGCTTGTCTATGTAACCAGTGCTAGAAAGCAGAAATGCTACACGGACAACGAAATTGCATATATCGCGCTTCTTGGTTCTTTCGGCGTTCACCTGGAGAATTGGTCGTTAAATATTTCAGTGACGTTTCATGCAGTCGTGCTAAGGTGGGCTTTGTTGATTCCTTTTATGAACCGGAAGTATTAAGAAAAGTCAAGGAATAAAGCACCGCCTGGTGTCGACTGCAAAAAACAAAGTGTCTAAAGACGCTCTGCAGCAGCCGTGCCACGGGCGCCGCCATACCCGACCTTCAGCTTTTGTTTCGTCTTCTTGCGTTCACCTCATCATTACTCCAACATGGCAGGTTATTGCCTGTGTCCTTTTCTCAGCATTGGCCCTCGTGGAGGCTCGTCAATGCTCATTTCAGTGGCTCGGTACCTCAGTAAGGTCAGCAATGGCGGCTGTAAATTGGCGCGCGTGCAAAACGTTTACACGCGCTATCTCTTTACGCTCCCTCGAGGCAACGCAACAGCATCAGCGGACAGCAGTGGGGGTAGCAGCAGGCGCGACAACCGCTGCTTCTATAAACTTCAGGCGTACAGCGAACTTGACCGGGTGATGCAGGCTGTGGACCTGCCGACGCACGCATATGGTCGCTCGTGTCATTACAAAAAAAAAAAAGAAGAAAAACAGCAACGCAACGAACAATAGGCACAACTGGCGCAGCGAACAAGTCGAGCGCCGACAACAACAAGCGATGCTCAGAGGTACCTGAAGCTAAAAGACCCCAAAGCTAGAGCGGTTGTTTTATTTCGTTTTTCGCTCTTTGTTCCTTGTCTCCGGGAATGGTTGTTGTAGCAGAGGGACAACTACCGCAACAGCAACGAGGAAAACCAAAAGCCAATGCACGTTGGTTCATTCGAGGGTTCAGCTAGCGTGTTATCTAGCAATCGAGTTTCGGTCAGTCCTGTTTGGGCAGCGTCGTACAGCACCATATATACTCCATTTTTACTTAAAGTTCGCACGGAGATGTCCCTACGATCGGATGGAGCAAATCAAACAACGCCAAAAGTGCAACCTCACGACGCTCGCCAATCCTGAACTTTTCTTTTCTGTTCGTAATTGGTTGAGCCGCTGATAGCGTGCGCACTGTGACGATGCACTTTTGGCGTTGTCTTTTTAGACTTAAGCTAGGTGGCGCAAGCTACCGGCCGTTACAAAGGGTATAGCGATTAACATTCATCCATCCATCCATCGATTGGCTCCGTTGGATCATAGCGTTCGGTGCGGACGGACTCGAAGGGAAAGCTGCTTCATTCAGAAAAATGAGACAGAGGTTGATCCTAGCGAAGTTTTATCCCGTGAATCCAAATATCAGGTTCGTTTTCCCCGAAGCTGTAACTAAATGCGAGAAAATACGTAAAGCCTCCGACCAGTCGTAACGTCATTAGAGGATCTTTCGGCCGCCAAGCGCGTGTCGCTCGAGGGCCGCGCTTGCAATCGCCGAACTGGCACCAGTCGTGACGTCTTTGTCTGCTCTTCTTGGAGATAGCGAGAGTGCGCGTGCATAGCGTTGATAGGTGCTGAAGATGCGCGAGAGTAGAGACTCCGAAAACTCCTTTTGTGACGTCACGCAACGGAAGGAGGGCCTTCGGCGGTAATTTGAAAACGATGTTCTGCAGCCTCTATGCACCAAAATAAAAGTAATTTAGATATTCGAGATCCTGGAAGTCAAATAAAGACGATTTAAGTGTGTTTCATTAAAAACTACATGCGTCATTGTTTTTTTTTACTCATGTGTCACGCGGCAAGCGAGAGTTATTTGTTTTTGCTGTTAGCGCATATTTTCCTCAGCTGATGTTTTTATCTGGCAGGTACCTGGAATGGCGAGCAACCAATGCGTCTTTTATCATATTCCGGGCTTGCTGTTGTTTGAGCCTGTTTTCCTGCGTGCTTGCGTTTTCTTGTTGTTGTTTTTTTTTTTTTTGTACATGTGCACGAGTGTATTTCTACCTTCACGACTATGTACCCCCCCCCCCCCTGCAATAATGCCTTCGGGCGCTGCGGGGTAACGCGAAATAAATAAATAAATAAATAAATAAAAGGGTGCAGCTATTAGCATCCATCGATCCATCCGACGGCTGAAGCTTCGTTATTCTGAAGCGCATACGTAGTTTATTTAGTGTCTCTACAACACGCGGCTTACACCCGACGTCATCATCGCACCATGCTGCTGGTAATTGCTGATTTTTCGTGCCGAGGAACACGAATTCGGTGGTCCGCGATGTGCTCTGCAGAAGGTATACGGTCTCCGTCAATGTAAAAAACCCACTCGACGAGGTAGTTCTCTTCTATCCTCTCTTTGACAATGAAGTGCCTCAGGTCAACATGTGCTTGGCTCAGCCGCGTAGAGTGTTTCGGTGAATGCACTTTTCATAGAGCTGGAGACTGTACGCGGTCAGCTGCAAGCCTCTACTACAATAGCATGCTGACGTGACGTCAATGCATGCCACGTACATGAATATCGTTCTGCGAGAACACGATCTCCTAAAACTCTCCGATACCGCGGCTAATCCACCGTTTTCAGAAATTGCCGGTTCGGAAGGCTTTGAGAAATCGACGCGTGAAGGCGGCTCTAACGAAGGCGAGTCCTTCTTCAAAGAATGACACCCCTTCCCTTTTTCTCAAACAAGCGCTCGCTCAGTGTAAGCACCTACCCCTTCCAATATCTCTTAAATCGGCGGCGGTTCGGGAAATGGTGGATTAACCGGCAGGTTTCAAGGAGACCCTAAGTGGAGGTTCTTCTTTGCAGAAATCAAAGATCTACAATAGAGCGATCTCACAAGCCAGTTTGGCTGTGCGCCACCACTGCCGCGATGCATCGAGGGAACTCTAGTCTTCGTGCACGTGCGATAACCCCGGTGAGGGTGTGCACGTGCAGAGAACGAGCCGGCACAAACCGTCTCATGTATTGCCGCCTGCATCAAGTGAACTAAAGTTATGGCGGCGTTGCGCACGCGCCGATCGCTGGTGAGATGTTTTAGTGGCGCCCTCCTATGGTTACCTTTCGTGACGTCATTACCTTGCGAACGCCAAGTTCGATGGTGTTTGTAAGGAGCATGGTGGAAGCCTGAAATCATTGCGCTCTTAAAGAAACACTACCAACACCGTCGAGATTGAAGTTCTTCCATTCCTCTTATTTTCATCGAAAAGAAATCCTTTGCTGACGTCATAGCCAGCATTCGACCAATCATGGAAGGCCGACCACAGCCACGCTTTCGATCGCGCACGTCGCCAATAGGGGGTATTCCCTGGACGCCATATTTGAGGGCGTTGTTTGGAGCGCATGCTCAGAACGGCCTCACATTAATAGGCTGTTGAGACCGGCAATCTTGATGGTGTGGAAAGTACGTTGCTAAATAACTGCGGAAGCTCGCCGTCCACACGCGCTCGGCAGTTGCGCACACAGCTATGGTCGCTAGTGAATACTCCCAATTAGCATATACGGTGCGTTAATGTCCTTCTGTTTAGGGATGCCATCGTTCGTAGTACCCGATGCCAACAGCACGCGCTCACAGGAAAGAATACAAAGAAATGGCGGAAAGCAAAATGTCACCATAGCACAGTCAGCGCCACGAGCGCTTGCAGAAACAAGCTCTTTCACTCACCTTACAAAAAAAAAAAAAAGCGTTTGGAACAAAAAGTTGGTCAGATGTCATCACCCCAAGCAAAACGCACATGAAGGAACCCCATTAGTATAGTGTCCTGTATGAGACACAAAAACGTTCTTCTTTTTTTTAATTAAGGCGTCACGTTGCCCCAGTGCAGCATCTAAAACTGCAGTTTTTTGATGGCAGACCTATATACAGGCCCGGAACTAATGGCGGCCCGTGTTTAATGTTCCTAATCAACGGTCGTTCCCCTTTAAAAAAATATCGAATTTCTGCTTTATTATTTCTACGACACAAAAACGCGTCATTGGTGTCGTCGTTCTGTCAAACGTCTGTCAAACTACAAAGTTCTATAGTCATGGACTGGATTAGAACAGAAGGGAGGTACTTCACTTGTCCTATTCCTTACATAACACTTCGGCGACTCATGAACCTCGAGCGTGCATGTGCAGTTAAAGCACGACGGAAGGCGACCAGCGCGTACTGAAGGACAGGCACCCAAAAGAGACGTCCTTCCGTTCCCACCCCGTCGGTGACCAACAACATGACTAGAATGGAACCGCGTCTCTTTCTGACGGCACCGCCTCCAGCAGGCGTTGGTTGCCTTCCGTCGTGCTTCGTTTGCGCGTGCCCACTCGAAACCCACGAGACGCCGAAGCATTATGGAAGGCAGGAAGCTCGCGCTGGAAGTGCGACCATTGAAGGACCTCCTTGTCGTTCTAAGCCCGCCAGTTACAGTAATAATTGCGTTGTACATTCCATAGAGCCGGACGTTAGTCTGCCTCAATGGGCGTCTGGTGTCTAAGCTGTAGATGAGAAACGTAGCCGGTGCTCGGGGTCTTTAACTCGGGCACCACGCAGTAGTGATTACACGACCCGCAAGCCGGAATACGATGCTTACCCGGATCGAAACGGGCAAGGGTGGCGATTGAACCCAGGATCACTGGGTCCCGCAGCGCGAGCTTTCGCTCCACGCGCTCCGAGCTGTGGTGTTCTAACACATACAACCACCGACCCCCCCCCCCCCCCCCCCCCCCGCCCGTGACGTGGCTTGTTTCTGGAAACAACAGCCAGCCGTAAGACCTTGCCGTACAGTGTCAGAAAAGTCTTACCCAAATGGCGAGGGTGCGCGCACCACTTTGAGCCACCGAAGCTTAAACCGACCTTATAAAGGGGCGTCCATGTAAAGCAGCGCATTCTCCAAACCAGAGAACACAGGCACACCCCATTTAACAACCCCCCCCCCCCAAAAAAAAAAAAAAAAAAAGAAAAAAATTAATACACCCCAGATTTAATCCCGTGGGCGTGAAGTTTAACGGGAGCAGCTCTGGAAATACACGGGGGGAGGGGGGGGGGGCAGCTGAGCGCCGGGTTGGAACCTTATTAATTAGGATGACTTATAACCCCCAGTAAAAATATCTGCATACAATATTAAGAAAAAAAAAACAGAAATGACAAGCTAATGCGGCATGCATGGCATAGGACGCATGGAAGCAGTAAAGCAGGCGTCGCGTGGACTCCAAGGGGAAGGGGGGAGGGGGGGGGGGAATCAAGCGTTGTCACACGTCACCGGTCAGCAAGAAACACTGAGGCGGCTGGGAGCACACAAGCAGAGCGGTGGGCAAAGCGACACGATAAAGAAAAGGAATAAGGGTAAAAATAAAACTGCGAATGAATCAAACGCGACATATACAAAACAAATAAGACACAATGACACAAACAAAAAGAAGTAAAATAAGTCGGCACTGCGTATTCGCGCATTTGCTCAAGCCGTGGTCACGGTACAATAAAGTATAAAAATAAAACAAACGCGAGACATCCCTCGCGGCTCTATGGCGACGAGAGAGAGAGAGGGGGGAGGGTGCACTAATCTAATCGGAAGCGGCAGGCTCCAGCGGGCGTGAAACGACCCAAAGAGAGTGAGAAGGTAGAAGGAAAAAGAGGTGGCGAAAATGGGGAAGAAAGGGAAGGAGAACCGAGAAGGTGTGGGGAGACAACTAGGGAAATGAAGCGACGGGGAGTAGATTGTGGACAGTGGGGGGGAGTGAAGGGAAATCTCGAAGCGATGGATGAAAGAGGAAAAAGAATGATAAGAGAATGCGGGAAAGTAAGGAAAGAAAGAGTAGAACGGGATATATATATATATAGGGAAAGGAAGAGGGAAGAAATTTAGGGCAGAGACAAGGGGTACTTGGGGTGGCGAAAATAGGGAAGAAACTGAGAAAGACCAGACAAGGTATAGGGAGAAAACTAGGGAAAATAAAGTGAGGAAGAGTAGACTGTAGATAGTGGTGGAAGCGAAGGGAAATCTCGAAGATGGTGGGGGAAGAATGCAGAAAAAGGCGTATTAGGAGAATGCGAGAAAAAAAGGAAAAGGGAAAGTAGAATCGAAGATGTATAGGGAAACGAAGTAAGAGGGTCAAGAGAATGGAGAAAATGAGAGATGTACGTATATGAAAACGACGTATATGAAAGAGGAAAGAAATTGTGGGGCAGAGATGAGGGATAGTTCGGAAGGGAGGAAGAAAGGAGACACGAAACTATGAGGCGGAAATGGAACGAAGGGAATCAGACGGCACAATATTGGAAACGAAAAGACAGGGAAAAAATATTGGTGTTTGTGGGAAGCAAAATTTTGTGGGCGGAATTGTGGAAGAAAAGTATAAAAGAAGGGGTAAACACGCGAGACTAGTGAGAGGAACACCTATGATTGCAAAATTAAAGCGAATATAGGGGAAGAACTATTTTCGAGGGAAGCAGCGAAGGTTCAGGATGTGAGACGGCGAGAAATAAATGGGAGTAATAAGGAAGGAGGCCAAGGATATTTGGGGATATAGGGAAAGAGGTCAAGAGGGATGGTCACAAAAATGGAGAGTGTGAGATGACATCCACAGTAACCCTGAGACGTAGGAACAATACAAAAAACGGACAGAACAACGAAGTATCTAACACAGCTTGAAATTCATTGAACAACCACCGCCTTATATAGATGTCCCAGACCTCTTTCACAGTTAAAACGACCTCCTCGCCCACTACACAGTGTACTTTAACTTTCAACCTATACCGACAAGCGCCCACAACCCCGAATCTACCACTAGGGATTTCATTCACCAGCTTGCCTGAGTTTTTTTACCTTCCTTCACTAGTGTGAGATGGGAAGAAACTATCCCTAAAAGCACGACGTGAGGTAGGACTAAAGTTGGGGGAATAAAAAGGGAAATTATACTAGGTCAGAGGAATAGCACGAAACAAAGCGATGGAAAAAGAAAGATAAATACACGTAATGATGTTGATTAAGAGATGCTATAGACACAAAAAAGAGTATGAAAGGACGCGAGACGAAATTAGGGAACAACAGCTGCTAGGTAAACAATAGGAAAGAACATGAACAGAGCTTTAGGGAAAGTTAAGAAAGGGCTATATTCCGCTCACGGTAACTTGGCTAGCTGTGGAGACTACGGCCCCCGCGACCCAATAAGAACGTAGGAGCGAGGCACGTGACACCACGTCACGAAAGCGTTTGTGTCACTGCGCCAAATGCGAGGCCCGGAGGAACCGTTTGTCGTCTGCTGGCCAAGAGTCGTCTGCTGTGAAACCAACCAACATCGGCTGAACGTCCACCGCCGCATTGCCGTCCGCTAGAGTAGCGAGCTCTTTGGGAACATTTCATGACACAACCATACGCTCAATTTACCCGCGAATCTGTGGTGGCGGGTGCTAATGCCTGGACGACGTTTTGAGCGGAAGTGGTCGATTCCAGGGCTGCGATCGATCAAACATCGTTCAAAAGCCATGTTGTTATCCAAAAAAAAAAAAGACTTGAAATGAATGAAGCAGAGCCGTTTATACTGAGAGAGTTTGGCCTTCTTAAGGAGATTTTGACAGCCTGACAACCACAGCAGCAGTAGTCTGACAACCGAAGGATGACTACTTCCGTCCGCCATATTGTGGCTCTGACTCATAGGAACTCTACGCGATTTCTCAGGAATGAACAAGACAAAGAAGTAACGCCATATTGTGTTACCGCGAAATCCGCTTGTTCTAGCGGCCAACAAGCTCCGCCCATTGGCCAAACTCTCTCAGTATAAACGGCTCTGGAATGAAGTATCGTTGAAAAGTGACATGTCTTCGTCTTTCTTCCATGCCGTGAAGCGTAAGTGTCGATAAAGATGCAATCGCGCGACTTCGATTGCCGTTAAAATAATAAAGCTGGCAAGAACTACTTTCTGTCGCGGACGGCGCTATTGCTGTGGCGGTAATGATTCCTCCGTGGCCTCGACCATGGAGCGCTGTGGCGCGCCTTGCTCCGAAGGCCCTTATTGGGTCGCAGGGGCCGCAGCCTCCACAGTTCGCCGAGTTATTGTGAAACAGAGTATAGTATGGAGCAGCATTATTGAGAACGGATAGAGAAGAAAAAACTGAATATGATGGGGGGGGGGGGGGGGTACAAAAATTGCGGAGAAAAAAGTGAATATAAATTCAGTGCGCTCAAGGATAATACGAAAAAGAGGAGAAGTACACTGTGATTAGAAGCGGATAAAGGAAAAGGAAAAAAAGCCGAACGGCCGAAACAATACAGGCCGGATGTTGAAGGAAGCTAACTCGGGAACTCCAAACACGACCGTTCAAAGAGTGAAGATGACATTTATTTATTAAATACACAGGGCCGAAATATGAAAATAGAAAGGAACTGCGGACATAATTTTACAGCCGAAGGAGCACGATGACACAAGCGAAAATCGCGCCGTGGAACGAATGAAATAAAACGACAGAAAGTCAGAACTATAAACAAACTGAAACAGAAAAAAAAAAAAATGAAACCATTTCGATAAAAAGTTGAAATGGGGAAAAAAATATCAGATTAGGCGGAGCTACAAAATTGTGCGGAGGTCTTCTGCTATCATAGAGTAACAACATAATAGAGGACTAAAAAAAACAATGCAAGCAAAGCAAAAAGAAAAAAACACAAAATGTTTAAAGAAAGCGGGAGAGAGTTTAAATTAGGGAATTGAAAGAGACGGGGCGATGAGAGTAAGCCAAGTCTCTCTGCTGATTAAAGGGGGTATAACTTTCATGCCAGGCTTTCCCTAATGGGGAAGCCAATCGAGAGGAGGAAGAAGTAGGCAGATTGACGAGGAAAGGGAGCAAATTTCCATATAAAGAGGAGGTAACAAAATTAAATGCACACTTTCGAGACAAGACAGCATTCAAAATGAGACGCGCATTATTCGAACTCCGAGGAGAAACACGCTTCGTCAATTATCGGAAATTTCTACGCAGAGACGGAATAATTATCCCCTCGGCATTTGCATATCAACCCATAAAATACATAAACTATAGCCAAGCCATCTTCGTGATAGTAGTTGAGTGTCGCGTCCAAAGGCTCTTTGCGTTGTGCAATGGACGTAGTCGTTAGATTCTTGTCCAGTGGAGAAAAATTACAAGAGGTCGAAAGGCCGTCGAAATAGGGAAGATAAATAGGGAAAACACGGGCAAATGAAAACAACTGGAGAACTGGATAAGAAAAGACGGGACTGAGTAAGGAAAGTCGCTACGTCGAGTCGCTAAGAGGCGGGGAAAAGAAAGCAACTCTTTCATGCTGTAAGTCGCAAACGGGACTGCGACAAAAACCGAAGGAGAAAAAGAAGTAAAGAAGAGAAAAAGGAGAGGACGCCTTGCAAAACAAAGATCGGAAAACGAAATTATCGCAAGGACGATCTCTAGTGTCGGAAACAATGTGAGGAAGATACGCGAACGCGCCAATGGCATAAAGATACACAAAATAAAGGAAGAAAAAGCGGGCAGGGGCGCAGAATCTCTCAAAATTCTCTTGAAAGGAGGCATATACAACGAACACAAATGATAAAGGGATAACAAAAACAAAAAAGGGAATGGGGGGAACCAGGGAGTAAAGGGAAAAAAAAAACTCCGCATCTCGAAAACTCTCAAGTGCGCTCGTTGAAGTCACTCGGAAAGGAGTTAGAATCGTCGCACCACTCTATCGAACAAACAAATGGCGAAAAAGGGAAAAAGGCTGCGTTCTTACGAACACACGAACACACACGCACAGGCGAAAGAGTGTACTTTTGTAGATGGTTGGCTTATTTCCATCGTTTCTTCTCTCTCTGCGCCTCCGTTTCGAATCTTTCTTTTCCCAGAAGAGTAACCAACCAACCCCCGCACTCCAGCCTCCAACTAACAGCCGTGTTCTGCACTTCGGAAGCTTCTTGGCTTCCCGTTAGTCCTCTAACCTTTTTTCGTCTGCCACTTGACTTCGCACATCGGTTGCGACGACACGGCATCTGTTGATTCGCCGGCTTCCTTCCTTTCTCGTCTTGCCATTGTCTTTCTCTTAGTTGAATTACTTCTCCATTAAAATGATGCCAAGGACATGATTAGAGTCCTCCATAATTAACCCGCGTTGCGATTGTGAGAGAAATGAAAAAAGTTATAAAATATTTCTTCTTTTTTTTTTTTTTCGAAAGACAAAAATACAAAAAAAAAGACATAGCTGTAAAGTAATATCTTTTTCAGAGAAAGACGCCACATATGTGTGGATTTATCATTAGACTTGTTTCCAACATCCCAAATAAGGCAACGCACAAACTGCGCAATGAATTATGGGAACGTCCTGTATGCTCATATTTACTTCTGTGGCGTCTACCACGTGACAATAAAGAGTTTGAGGGAGACAGAGAGAGAGTATAGCGCAGTTGATCGTCTACCCTCGCCCGCTGGCTAGCGCTACCTCAGCCGTCTATTACAGTCGGTTCTATAGACCCTTTCAGGCAACATTTCATGGGCGCCGCCATATTGACGTCACGTGACCCTGCCGCCATAGCCGACCTTCAGTTTCTCGCCGTTGCTCCGCGTTGTGTGCTGCACCAGCCACCACCGGAGCTTTGTTTTCGTGCTCTTTACGTTCCGCGTTGAAATCTTGTGTTTTCTTTAGTTCTTTTCGATATTTCGGGCTTTCGCTTAATCATTTGATATCTACATTTCAACACAGCTCTTGTAGTTTCTTATTTATGGAATGGAATCGGGCAGTGAATGGATCCACGATACAAGATTGTGGCCTAGGCTTCCGAGACCATGTAAGTTCATCAAATTCTTATGTTTTTGTCGCTAATAAAGGGCAGTCAACACCATTGCGGCCTATGCAAATTTCAATTGACGCAGTAAGGCTCTCGCAGTCGTGCTTCTCGCTGCATGTGCGCGCTCGTTTCCGTAAAGCCGAACCGCATGTAAGCGATTTAGCGTGCGACGAGTCGAGCGATGGCGACAACGACGGGAGTCATCGACGAGCAACGGAGATTTCTCACTGTCGCCCGTCGCATCGCTCGGTTTTCGGATTTCTAGAGAACTTAGCGCTCACCGTCTTCGTCGCTTGCTCCCGTCGCTTCCCTGCGGTTTGCCTCGTCGCGCGACTGATCGAGCGACAGCGAAGCGGGTCGCCGTCGCTTGACTCGTTGCGCTTTATACTTAATATCAAGGCGCTAATGGTTCAATGCTGTGTGCATCGAAATTAACTAAGTATAAAGCGCATGCAAGCGATTTGGCGAGCAACGATCGAGACAAGCGACGGCGACCCGCTTCGCTGTCGCTAGGTCAGTCGCGCGACGAGGCAAATCGCATGGAAGCGACGGGAGCAAGCGACCAAGACGGTGAGCGCTAAGTTCTCTAGAAATCCGAAAACCGAGCGATGCGACGGGCGACAGTGAGAAATCTCCGTTGCTCGTCGACGACTCCCGTCGTTGTCGCCGTCGCTCGACTCGTCGCAAGCTAAATCGCTTGCATGCGGTTCGGCTTTACGGGAACGAGCGCGCAAATGCAGCGTGAAGCACGACTGCGAGATCCTAATTACCGCGTCAGTTGAAATTTGCATAGGTCGCAATGGTGTTTACTGCCCTTTATTAGCGACAAAAACATAAGAATTTGATGAACTTACATGGTCACTGAAGCCCAGCGAATGGATCGTCGATCCATTCGCTGTCCGATTTCATTCCATAAATAAGAAAATACAAGAGCTATGTTGAAATGTAGATATCAAACGATTAAGTGAAAGCCCGAAATATCGAAAAGACCTAAAGAAAACACACGATTTCAACGCGCAACGTAAAGACCACGAAATCAAAGCTCCGATGGTGGCCGGTGCAGCACACAACGCGGAGCAACGGCGAGAAACTGAAGGTCGGCTATGGCGGCCCGTAAAGCGCGCGGAGGGCGCGCCGACTGGTGGCAGCTCGAGTAACTGACTCGCTGAAAGCGTCTATACAGCCAGTTCCCAGAATCCCCTACCGCGGAGACGGCGTAAGGTGCTGCATACTATGCAAAAATGTCCACTGCTGATGTGTTCTCCGGCGATACAACTACATTTCAATATCGATATCAAGGAACGCTGAGGGGATGTCCATATGAACATGGTTCCTGTGTCTTGCGTGCTTCACGGCGTATTTATTTCACTGTATGTCAAAACGGTATGTGGTACGTGTTGCATGCAAACTCTACGTGTATGCATATGGAGTGCATCCCGAAGAGTAACAGAACCACTAGATTCTTTTTTTTTTTTCAGCCTCCTATCTGAAGGGTGTTACTAAAACACCCTTAGGAGTTTAGCCACGGGACGAAATGAAAGCTGTCCTAAGGGTGCAAAAATGTTCATTATAAGAAAACAAAACAAAACGTTTTAGTGAATAAATGTTTATTTAAGACTGCTTTTCGCGGCACCCCCAAAAGCAATGTTGGTCATTGTGGCGTTTAATATGACAAAAAAAAAATAGTTCACAAAAATTGTAAATAAAGTCGGTTTACATTTTTTTACTGGTCTGCCTTTATTCTTAAATAAAAGCTGCAGTTGGACACCACGTCAGCTGATGATCTCACGCGATGTAGGCTTACCCTATAGGAGAAGTATGTTTTTTTTTTTTCTACTCAAGTGAAAGTATCCTTCCAGATTTTTACGAACAAAATGTACCTCCTTGCTACACCTCTGTGTTAAATTACATCGCACTATGCCAACAAAAAGATTTGTACTGTCCCTTCAAAAAATCAGCACTCCATCGAGACCACCCTGAATATTTCTTAAGCGCCCCAAAAATAGCAAGCAGGCAACACATGTTACGCGATAGGTCATAAACAGACGGGCTATCTTTGAAACTGGTGGATCCCGCCATAGTAAAGGTCACCTATCGTTTGCGAGTTTCGAAAACTGATTCGCACGTTTGACGGAGGAAATACATTTGCCGTATCGTCATGACTATACATATGCCGCAACGCCGTATAAGTCGCACCCCTTATAAACGGCCATTTTCACAAATAAAAGTAAGCATATAAGTCGCACTTTTGTATAAATCACACTTCTTTGTATATTCGGCGTGGCCAAACTGCATTCCTACTAAGCCCGCATATATGCATAGGGATCACGACGTATAAGTGCGAGCGAGAACCGATTTCAATATTCTCTCCATCGAATCGAACGAGAAATATCGTTCCCGTAGCCTCCATCTTGCACAGATAAAATCCATAATTATAACAAAACGACACTATGAGTCGCACCGACAAAACTTAGTTGGGAAAAAGACCCGCACTTATACACCGGAAAATGCGGTAAATAAAATCGACTACAAACGTATAGGGGTGATATTAACGGAACGACGTGTTGTTGGACGTTGTTCAGCAACGCAAGGTGATAACGGAGATTCGTGTCCGTCCAGTCCTTCTGTTTCCCCACTCTCCAGGGTTAAAAATATGTCAACTAGCCCCCGTTTATCTTCTGCCAAAAATCCAATATCTTGATTGGAAGGAAGGAAGGACCATGCACGTTCAACGCCCATTCCAGCCAATCGGAATCGTGGTTCTTGGCAGACGGTAAGTAAGACCGATACTTGTTGTCACTTTAAGGAAAAAAAAAAAAAAAGAAGTTTTGCGCATTGTTTATGCGCCCCGCGAAGTAGTTCTTACAAAATTTGTCTCTCGGAGGAAGAAGCAATGCTTTCGGCGTTTGAAACATGTACGTCTTGATATGATAACGTATATCTAATGTAGAATGCACCTACACTCATCTTAATTCTCCGCATAACGCGGGAAATCGGTAATGCTCCGCGAGGCGCCGGACATTTTCACCATTTCTTGAGGTGAAAACGAGCATAGTTCTGAGCATGCGCTGCAAACAACGACAAATAATATGGCGTCCCGGGAATACCTATTATAGGGAGATGTTACTTACTAGTTGACACACGAGAACGAAAGAGCATGGCTTAAAGTAAGCCACGAATGAATAAGACAAAAAGTAAGGCAAAGAGTAAGACAAATAGTAAGACAGAAAGAAATACAAAGAATAAGACAAAAGAGTTCCAATACAATGAACGTTGTTCTCAGAATGTTTAAGCGTTATGAGTTGGAGATGGAAACACACGAAAATTTAATAATAGTTCCAGAGTTGAAACAAGCGAGGTATGAGGCGACACATTACTCACATGCAAACACATATTACTTCACGAAAATTGTCGCTTGTGTCCGCTCGACAACAACATGGCGCACGTTCCTAATTAAAACACACAAGTCTTTCTAGAAACGTTAAGATCCCCAACGCTGTTACAAAAAGTGACCTCACATTGCATCGCCATCACCCATCCGTTGTGAAAACACAAGTTGGCAGACGACAAGGACGTTAGCAGACGATACAAACGACGTCGGACGTTGCAGAAGACGCCGGGAACGCGTTTCGGGCAGCAGACGACAGGACGAGTCGCACGCAAGATGTAATCTGGGGCTGCAGAAAACGAAAATATCCAGAACAAGAAAATAAAACAACTTGCACGCCATGCCATTAAGGTTCTAACTCGAGTGCTTGGCGTGCGATGCGACGTTGCGACTGTCGGCGTTGATTCAAGGCCTTTTTCTCTCAGGAGAGCAGAGATTCGGGCCAAACACGACACGTAAGAGAAAAAAAAAAAAATAAATGACAGAGGTACAATATCACGGGAGAAAGTCGTGAATGATTTCTGACAGTACCGCCAGGCGACACGACGTGCGACTTTTATGTAAGCGACGTCTGGCGGCGACAAGCAGCATTTCGTTCCTCAAAATACGTCCGTGCTCAAAACGAGAACACTGAAAAACAAATCAAAAACAAAAAACGAAAATCTCGACGGTTATTCGGCGAAGTAAGACTTTTGAGAACGCTCAAAATATATGAAGACCGAAGACAAGGTTCACGGCTTGTTTTCTTCTTGGCGTCTTGTCCCGTGTCATGATCAAAATCTCTTCTCTTCTAGATTCATCGAAAATCCCCTCGAGTATATTTCTTTCCAGGTAGACGCCCCCTTCTTTTTTTTTTTTTTTTTGCAGTCTTCGGCTTTACTCGAAGCGGGGTAGTTTCGTTTGAGCCCATTTTCATCCAGCTTTTCAAATTTCAATGCCACCCGCTTCTGCCGCAGCTGGCGCTGCAGGCGCTTCTACTGGATACGCCTGTTTGACGTCTGTTCAATGGCCTTTCAGTGTACGTTTCTTTTTTTTTTTTTCTTTTTCGTGGTCATTTCAAATGGTTTCCTTCAGGCTTCCCCCGCTTTGCTCCCACACAGTCATTAACAACGGTTGTCGCTAAACCTGCTGCCGAAGCATAAGCAGCAGGTGTCTTAATGAGTGACGCGCTCCCCCTCATCCACATGTGCAACGTACCAACACTTTTTCGCACTTTATTTTTTTTATTTTTGTTTCTTTTCGCAGTCAGCGTTGATGTTTACAGTTAGTCACAGCCTGGAACCAACCGTGCGTGTGCTCCCTTCTTTTATTACCGCTGCACACTCGGGCCTTCAGATGCCTCGTTAATAAATGGCCCGTGCTTCTGGATGCTGCGGCTCAACTGACAGCATGTGTGGATGCTGCTCGCGATGCCGTTTCTCATTAGCTGTAAGTGAAAGTTATACCCTTGGCTGAGTTAGGCCAACGACCACACTGCGCAGGCACACGGAGTTCCAATGGCCTCACCCCGATCGGTTCAATGTGAGGGGCAATGGGCAATATGCAAAGGCGAAGCACCCCTAGCGTTTCAGGTGCAATCTGCGAGCAGGAGACTGTCAACGGGTAGTTTCGGTTTCGCCGGGTTGTGCATCTGTCGTCTGCTATCGCCTCCGCACCGCCATTGCTCTCTTCGTCGTGGACTGCTCTTAACTTGCGCGCGATGTAGTGATTACACTTTTCTACTCGCCGCTACATATCAGACACAGCGAATAACGAAACGACTACGATATTGCTGGCACGGGAAGCGACCGAAAACGCCGCAACGGCAAAGTCGAGTGAACGCCGATCGACATATGCCGAACGCCGTGCCAGCTCACTGCGTGCATTTATTTGCAACCTCGAAAACAGCCACTGAGACTAATGCTCTAGTTTCATGAGAAACTTGATTCGCCGATCGCTATTTTTAATCTGGCCAACGCGGTGCATGACGAACCTCGCTGTACGACAATGCGTTCAAGCGCAAATATGCACCTCTTGCTACGTCGCTGTGAAGAAATTGGCCACGGGAACAAGGATGTTATAAAACTGGAGTACTCAGTGGCTGTTCTTGAGGTTGCAAACAAATGCACCCAGTGATCTGGCACAGCGTACGTCAATCTGCGTTCACCTGACTTCGCCGTTGACGCGTTTTCGCTCCTTCCCCGCGTCAGAACCTCTTTTACTACACTTCTTGAGGTGAAAACAAGTGAAGTGCAATAGGTAGGGAATCCGAAGTGTTTCCTGAGCTGTAAAACGCACCCACAAAATCGGCACCTGCACATAAAAAGTTCAACCTTTCACCGAATGTGCATTTAGGTGGTGGCTTTGACCTTGGGAAATTTCAAGGCGTAGTTGTCTTTCGGCAAAAGATTAGGCCAACAAACTCCAAGCCAATGGTGGGCGGGTTCGCGGGCGACCGAGTCAGCGGTGAGTATAACATGGGGCGCCATCTCCCGATAGGCGCAGCTGGCAGATAACAGAGTGCGTCGTCTGCTCGCTGCACCTATCGAGAGATTTCGCCAGAAGTACCATGCATCGCTAACTCGGTCGTCTGCGAAGACGTCCACAATTGGCTTGGGCAAGCTTGTTGGTCTCATCTTTTTACAGAAAGAGAACTTTGCTTTGAAGTGTTACAAGGCCAAATACACCCTACCCAAAATGCACATTATGCGATTTTTTTTTAAACTTTCTGTGTGCAAGCGCCGATATTTTCAGATTCATTTGGCACCATGTAATGTTTCGCCACTTTCCAAGCCAAACACACAGGTCCTTTTAGGCTTCAGCCGGCTCGTTAATGTATTCAGTAAAACCTACATGTTATAAAAAAACAAAATTAATGCTATGGAATTGATGCAACATCTGACACAAGTGTGACGCAAGTACACTTCAAAAGCTTCTTTGTCACAATAAACATTCAAGCGTAGAAGCGGAATATTTCTTGAAGTGTCTCCTTCGGGGACCTTAACTTTTGACGAAGTCGTGGAGATCAGGTAAAAATAGTCGAATCTGGCTCACGGATTGAACATAACCAAGGCTTGAGCACTCGGCTTGATCTCGGTCATAAATTACAATCAGTACCCTATTGGACATTCGGCTGTGGGCTCGTGTCCAAGCAAAGCAATAACCAGAATAGCCGCCCTGAGCACTGCAAACCGGAGTCTATGATGAAAATTGGCGGCATGTAACCGGCACTATATACACCGTTCATATAGGAAGAGCGGAGAGCAAAAAAATGCCCTCCCCCTCTCACCCAGCGCGTCGTCTGCTCCGCCGAGTGGGCTGTGTACCTAACATCCGGCTGACGTTCAAACTCAGTTTAAAATCGCGTCATCTTGGAAATTTGAAGCGCAGATGCGCAGATTTTCATATGCGAGTTATCGTGTAATGCCGTGGTCAATACAAAAAAAAAAAAACTAACCAAATTTGCGAGCAAACAAAAAAAGGAAAGGTGTGTCAGAGTGGCGGGTCTCTCCGACAAAAAGTAAATCCGGTTGCCTGCAGCATATTTACTATAAAAAGTTCGTACTGGTGTAGGCCTTTAGCGACAATGAGTGGAAGTCTGGAATAATAAATAAAAACGAGTTGAGAGTGGTACTGCCAGCTGTCCACTGCTATAGAAGTAACGGAGCAAAGATACGCTAGCTGATCATTTACTGAAATAAAACAATAGAGCGCTATAGGCTGATTTTGGAATAGTCATGAATATTCTAAGAACGCGAAGCACTTGACAACGGCAGCCACGAGCGAGAGTTCGATGTTCGGTACAGCCCGCCGGTACAGCCCAAAAATGGAGAACGGCAACCTCCCGGTCTCGTCTGCTAGCGGAGTCGGGCGTGTGCCCTCTCTCTCGTTTTACCTCCGCCCAACCTGCTGAACTTCCCGGATGTCTGGAGAGGGCACTGCGGTCGAACAAAATGGCGCCGCCCTGAGAGCGCTAAATGGAATGGTCTATTTTGCTGTTTATTCGAGCGTTTTGGAAGTTCTGACTGCGAGCTGAGGGGGCAAACGCTGTCGTTTTTCTACATTTTGTTTTACGCGACCGCTAGGGCGTCTAGAGAAAAACACTAGTAGGTATATTTTAAGCTAACAACATTGACTATTAATTCTTACCCGTAATTAGCGAAACTAACAAAGTTATATATTATGCCCTCCTTGATTATTTGCCTATTGCACAGTCTGTTAGTGTTTCTACAGATTCGTGTACCTTCCATGAGGCATGACAACAAGAATACCCAAATACAATAAACAAAACACTCTCGAGCGTCTAAAAATACCAAGGCTAGAAGTCTGTGCCATTCAGATAAGGTTAGCAACTTAGACAGCGGTTTAATCTCCATTTGACAAGTATGGGAAAAACGCCTGGCGCAGCAGCATTTCGCTCACCTAAAGGTCATCGAGAACGTCCGCCTCAATGACGAGAGTGCGATAAGGCAGAAGGAAGTCGATGAAAGTACCACAGTCAACAGCGAAGACAGGTGCTTGAAAAGAAAGTGCCCTATCCGCAATTTCAGAGGAAGCAACGCCATCCATCGGAAACTGCGTGAACGTTTAGAAGCGGGGAACAACCTTCAAGCGAAATATGGCGCGTCCATGGTGGCCAGGATGCGGAACTCAAAACGGGGAGTTAAAATGAACGAAATTGGAGTTGGGACTAGTTGTCTTTCACGTTTATTCTCCTATGCCTAAGTTACATTCGACAAAACTCCCTGCCCTTCAATTCAGTGCCGCGTCTTTTTACAGCGGTCTGTTAGTGCCCCCCTTCCCGGCAAAGAAATTTAATGCTCATGTACGAACGCAAAATCCCACCCTACAGCAGACCTACACACCAATCCAGTTTCTCCGCTAAGTTTAGCGCAGAAGTTGAATTGGTTTATAGGTCATGTCACATCAGGTCACGTGACGTCGATTTCCCTGTTGAATTTAGCGGGAAAACTAACGTCCCGTGACGTACACACCAATTCAGTCTCCCCGCTAAATTTAGCGGGGAAATCGACGTCACGTGACGCTGGAAGGTTTTGCGTACGCAACACAACTGCCCAGCAATTTGGCAGTACAATTTTTCGACACAAAATGCGTTTAGGAATTTCACAAAGAAAAGTCCCCGTAAAATGTAGCGCAAACGCGCAACACCTCATTTGCTCGATAAGTTTACCGGGAAGGAATGCAATGATTCACATTTTAGACCAATTCACATTTACCGCTCAATTTCAAATAAAATAAAATAATTTATTGCATCTGAAAATAAAGATACTTAAGCCATGGACAAAAAGCCAGTCATTGCTCCATGGCTTGACGAGTTCCAGGCTCCGTGTGCTCGGCAGAGGGCAATGGCGATGCAGAAAACAATATAAATAGTAAATATACCGAAAAAAAAAACTTTATATAAAATAATACATATCATACAAAAAGCCGGTACAGTGATTAACTATCTAAACTGTAAATGTCGATGGTGTATATGCCATTTTTATTGAGTAATGTAAGTAGGTTATAATTAAAGCTCTGCATATCGGCAGTAAACGGGTGGATGCGGATAAAAAGGAATCCGATTTGGCAAATTGCGGATCGGATGCGGACACCAGGGGCTGCGGACGCTGATCAGATGCGGATATCCGCGGGTCCAGATCTACACTTTTGCCGAGGCGGCCTAAAAACGTGTGCGGTACCGCGCAGTGTAGAGTGAATAAGCGCGGGATACTATAAAGTGCATCATCGAATATGTATTGCGGGAGCAAACTACTCCCTTAGATAAAAGGTGCCAATCGGAGAGGATACTGTTCTTTCAGTCAAGAAAGATTTGATTCTCACCGAAGATCGCTTTAAAACATTCCATCTCTGCAAAAACGCTGTCACTATACAGAAAAATGTAAAGAATGCAGGAGCATCATCAGTCCAGGGAAAGCGTGTTCTTGTTTGGCAGGGAAAGAACGGAAAACGTTTTCGGGTAAAGCAAACCCAAAACGTACAAGGCACAAAAAGCAGAAGAAGCCCGCAAGTGGCTTCTCCGACGAATACACGTAGATCGAAGAGACTGAATTCGATCCCCTGGAGTTGCGCCAGCAAGAGTTTCCGCACCTCATTCTTGTGGCGCAGTACCTGCATGCCATCCCAGCATCAAGTGCATTAATTTAAGAGAGGCGAACCGGTCTCAGTCCGTCCATGTTGACGATAATCTGTTTCTTCTACACAGAAACCTCGACAACTGAAACGTTACGTGCGTGTGCGCTTTTTTTTTTCTTGAGAGTTGACACTGAGTTGTTTTTAAGTATATGGTTCCGAGCATGCGGTTGAGAGTTCGTGTTTAAAACAGAAACCGATACGTGTTGCCACTATTGAATATTGCGCTATTTTCCCCCTCGAAAATATCAGAGGGAAAAATTATATTAAAGTTGTCTTCCTATTGAGCGCATCTTCTGGAGAGAGTGTCAGTGTCACGTACTCCCAATACGATCTCATAACAGCGATAATCTTTCCAGCGATGCGAAGTGTCTCTGGAAGGATGATCGCTTATTTTATAAATACGATAAAACTGAATACAATAAATTGAATTTCATCGTATTCTGACACGAAGAGTTCGTTGTACGAAGGTAAGCAGACGGCAGATAAAATACCATAGAGATGCTTTTTATTTTTTATTCGTGCTTGATATTATGATATGAAATGGATGCGCGGATTGAGGGTGGGATACGGTTCCGAATTTTGCGACTGTGGTTCGGATGCGGACACAAAGTCTGCGGATCGGATATGAATACAATTCTTTTAGAACACTGCGGATGCGTTTCGAATGCGGATACAGCGTCTGCGGATGCGGATCGGATGCGCATGATCAAATTGTTGTCCGCGCAAGGGCCCTAGACTTATAATGAAGGGACAATGAACAAGCGAAACGTCGTGCTCATGATGTCCGAGTGCACAACGTTTATTCATTTTGATTTTTGTTTTGTTTAATCATACTTTAGGCATCGCGATTCGCTGGGATTCGTCTCTTGTACGTCCTGATTTGCTGATTCCGTGTTCTAGGGGAAAGTGAGCTTACCTACACTCGTTTTTATCTCGAGAAACTAGCAAGTTTTGCGTATTGTTCATACGCCGTGCGAGGTAGTCCTTACAGGAGTATGTTGTCGGAGGAAGATGCAACACTTCTGACGTTGGAAGCATGTACGCCTTGATAAGGTAACACATATCTAATCTAAAATGCACCTACATACATCTTAGTTATCTATGATAAAGGGGGTAATTAGTAATGCTCCGCAAGAAGATTACTTTTTTGTTTACTACGGTTCTTCGGGTGAAAACGGGTATAATTCTTTGTAGAGTATTCATTATTCCAACGCACATTCTAGGCGCCGTTATAACGTCAGTCTCCCGCACGTACACCTAGTGGATCTATACAAGCTAGGTGCCTCTCCGGCGCTATTCGGGCGAAAGAAACTTCTCGCAAATATATAAATGAACTCAGTACAATCAAACTTTTCACAAAGGTGTCTTTAGGTGGTGCATCCATCCTACTCAAATGTCACGAGCGTAGGATTTAGGGAAAAAAAACTGAGTCTAAAAAATCCTGTTTTTGTTTTCTATGCTCAGTGAGGAAAATGGTAAGCCGTCTGGTTGACGCTGCTACTCGCATATATGGCACAAAATAAGAAAAAAAAAAAAGAAAAAAGAAACGTGAAAGCTTCTTTCAGAAAAACACCCAGAAGCATACCGTATTTACTCGAGTAATAGCCGCACTATTTATGACCAATGCCCTTGCGTCTGCTTTACCGCAGAGCACACATACAGCCAATCATCGCGTTGCGCAAAAATAACATAGCGAATGACTAGATCGAGAACACGATTCTCCATACAAATGCAATCATCACAGATGGTATCTTCGCGCGAAGACGTCATCTCTGTCCTGTAAACCGTTGGAATCATGCTGCCGATCGCGGTGATTGGCAAGCCGCATGCTCCGCGGAAAAGCGAACCCTTAGGTTTTCTTCATAAACAGTGCGGCTATTACACGAGTAAATATGGTATCCAGCAGATCCGAGCATGTGTGGGACCGTCTTTGCGTAGCGGCGTCAGCCATATTGCTTTTAACGTTTTCCTACCTGAAGGAGGAAAAAAAAAAAGGTTTTTAATGGGGTATTGAAATGAGAATTCAAATATACCTCTCACGTTCAAGAAATGAGTTAAAAACGATCAACGAAATCTGCAAGTGGCGATCGCACGTTTTGTATCTTTAACGGATGGCTATTGTTTTTCGTTCCAAACGGGCCGATTCCAAGCGAGCGCTCGAAGAGCAGCCATCGGAGAGCGCGATGCGTCTCGGGAGGTCTGGCGCGCCCCCCAGCGCGTTCGTGACGTCATGTTTTCCTTCACGGGCAAAGCTACAGGGAGGCTGGCGTGGTTGTGAGCTTCACCCCTTGGTGGCGTCAACGGATTACAACCTGGAATATAACTCTATGTTAAACAAAACGTTAAAAAAAAAAAAAAACATTGGTTAGGTGGCCGTTTATTCTGGTCGTTCGAGATGTCCGCTCTCCGTTCCACCGCAGGAGTTGAACAGGCGCGGAAAGGAAGAAAAATCCAGTTCGGTCAAGTCAGGACAACAGCGCCAGACTTGCACCGTACTCATTACAAGTAATCAAATTACTCGTAATCGATTACTTCTCAAAGTAATTTCGTAACCATTTCCACGCATTTATTGGGAAGTAATCGCAAGAGTTATATGCGATTACTATTGGAAATATACTGAAATTACTTGAACCGGGGTGACTATTTTGCCCTCCCCTTATTAATGGTGCGCTTTTGTTTGGACAAGAATTCTACCAAGCAAGAAATCATCGGACCAAATGTCCGACCGGAGGATGGTTTGCCGAAATCGGTGAAGAAGAACTCCGGTACGAACTGTGCATATGCTACCGCATAAGACTCGCGCATGCGCAGTACGTACCGTAGAACCCATCGTACCGTACCGGATGTACAAAAACGGTTCACAAAAACTCCCTAATGAACAGTACGAAAAACCCGTTTTCAAACCGGCAGAAAAAAAGAAATGTTTTGAATATTTGAATTGTAATCGGACAAGTAAGGGTTACTTGTTTTCAGGTAACGTCCAATTCGTTTTTCTTTTCCTCGAGGAATCTAAGTGAATACTTATTAAACCAGGAGTAACGCAGCTTGCCGCCTTACTTGCGCGGAGCGCCTAATGACATTCGGTTTATTCGTTTCAATTAACGTTTTGGTGTCTGTTCGAGCAAAAAAAAAATTATCTCTGCGGTGTGACATTTCGTTGCAGAACCCCTTTAGGGTTTCATATATCTTTTTCCCTGTTGCCTTGACTCATAAAATTTGTACGTGTGAACAGAGACGTGAAAAGAGCACAACTCTCCTTCTGTCGACGACGTCGGTGCCCATCGATCAAATAAGTGGGATCAAGCCGAGTCGCTCGAGGTTACGCAAGCATCGGTCAAGTGACACCGACGCGTCCGGGAGCACGCGTGCATCCTCGGGTCCGGCCGGCTAACCCAGTCACCGTGAGAGGATTACCTCGAATATGTGTTCGGAATTCCAGACGGGTACGAACGGATCTATTACGGTGCAGGAGGTGATGGGCGCGCCCGATGAAGAGCGGGGTCGCAAAGACGTCAGCAGCGGGTTGGCGTAACGCCAGTTCACGTCTTTGAAGGGAACGCCGGAGTCGATATAAGTGATTTCTTCTTAAATAAATATGTGTGTACCTGCGGTTGCAAAGAATATACATATATATATATATATATATATATATATATATATATATATATATATATATATATATATATATATATATATATGGACGAGTTTTGCAGTTATTTACCGTTAATAATCTTTATTTGGGAAATGGAAACATTTACAGCCGGATGTTTTGAAAGCGACCAACACCGACAACATAACTGTGCCCAAAAAGAATCACACTTCTGCTTTTTTGCGTGTGTTTCTAGACTAGGTGGAGCAATGGCTACCGCGCGTTATTAAGGGTACATCCATTGGCATCCATCCATCCATTCACCCAGCGTCTCGGCTGGCGCCGCGCTTCATTTGCAGCCCACGGCAAGGAACGGGGAAATTTTCAATTTACGAGACAAAAGTCCGGCTAAATTCAGCGGACAGTGTTCCCGTGACACACTGTGACGTAGCATGACGACTTGACGTGACGCGACGCTAAATTCTTTGGCAAAATTATCGGAGACATTTGTCAGCTAAATGTAGCGCTGAAAATTGTGTCGTCGTGTGTCGTGGAGTGACGTACCGCTCTGACGCCATAACGTCGCGAGTCTGCGATTCCCGGCCACATCTAGCGGATAAATTTCACCCCTAAACCGAGCGGGCCGCAACGTGCACGAAGTAGACACGGATAAACCTCGACAATAACAACTATCGTCGTAAAAAAAGGATAATAAATACTTGGCGTGTTTTACGGTTATCTACATTTTTATTTGAAAAAAGCATATAGTGTAGTATGTTTTCCAAGCCGTCAACACCGACATCACTGCGGCGATACAAGAGAAAAACGATTGATGGCCGAGGAAAGTTATTTTTGCAGCAGTGTGCACGCGCGTCGTCAGAATACCATGAGCAACAATTAATCAAGCACTTTTAATAAACATTGTGTGCAAACAAAGTCCTGACGGCCGGGCCATCAGACCCTCTTGATGGACCCGAAGTGAAACATAAAACTTCTGATGGACCATCAGTTCACCTCTGATGGCCCATCAAGATGTCCGACAGACGACCAGCCAAATGTGATGGACTGTCTGGCACCATCAGGCGCCGCCAGAAAGATCTGACGGACCATCACAACACCTCTGATGGCCCATCAAGAATGTCCGTCAGACCATCAGGTAAGGCTGATAGACCATCAGAAAAATTTGATGGTCCGTCAGAAGTTCTGACGGACCCTCAGACAACCTCTGATGGCCCATCAAGAATGTCCGACAGACCATCAGTCGCCGTCAGGAACTTCTGACAGACCATCAAAACGGATATATCTGATGGCCCATCAGACTTTCCTGATAGTCTATCAGGAAGCCTGATGGACCATCAAAAAAGTCTGATGGCCTATCAAGAAAGTCTGATGGTCCATGAGGAAAGCCGGATGATCTTTTCAATCGGGTGATGTCCCTGCTCGTGTTTACGCAATGAGAATGCTTAAAATGTTTATGTTAAAAGGCATTCACAGTAGTGTGTTGATTTCTCGTCCCCACCACTGTGTGCACTCTCGGAGAACAAGGCAATAGCTGCACGACTCATAGAAACTAAAGCAGCTGGAAAAGGCCAAGCAACGTCATTACCCTTCTCCCCGCCCCTCTCTCCCTGCATACGACGCCATTTTTGAGCGAGGGCGATGACGAGGAGAATTATTTAGAACAATGAATTGCGCTACATTTACATATGAAGGTGCATTAACAGATACAACTGTATAAGAACCGAGGTGAAAAAAACGAATTAGACGTTAGATGTTTAGACAGCGTAAAGTCGCCGATATGGCCATACTGGTACACGCGCAAGGTGATAAATTTAGCCAGGGCAGTACAACTACCGGCCGGGCGCCGATCAAACATTTTAACCGGATTAATCGCCACTCTTTACTCGATTAATGATTCGATTAATCGGCCTCGTTCATTTTTCCTCTATACTATTTTTAAAAGCTAAAATTGCATATGTTTTGCCTTTGTCGATAACGCGATCAACGACGCAGTATACAATTTCGATTATGAATCAATCTCGCTGCGTAGTTGAGACAGGTTCAAGGACACTCGCACTCACAGATTCTTAATTCAGCTGCATGAGGCAAAGAGGTTCGTTAATGTTTTCCGGAAAGAGCGAACTCCTTCGGTTGTTCACAATAGTCTCTGCAGCGCTAAAAGGACACTAGCACGGTGTTGATGTGGCCGGGGTCACTTGTAAGCTTCTGTACTTGTCTGAAGTCACATATCTCGCCCCTACAATTTACCTTATGTTAACATTTCACCGAAAGGTTTCCCTTTATACAGGTGTTCTATAGTCCACGTCTTGGTGGTGAAAGCGCTTCATGTTTACTTTCTTTTGGTTCGTCAACTTTTTGCCGACTAACCGGTTAAAAAAAGTTAATCGCGATTAAAGCATTAATCGATTAATCGATAGGTTAATGGACCGCTTGCCCAGCAATAGGGTGCTAACCTATGACTTTAAAGGGGCGGTGCAACGGTATTCAATTAGAAGCGAGCTCTGCCGTATGTGAGGAAGGGCGGGGAGAGAGAGAAAGCAGTGTCTCTGCCGTAGAGTCGGGTTTTGCGTTTTTACAAAAACTCTTTCTTTTTTTCTTTTCTTTTTTTTTTGCGGTGAAGCGGCATTATTACTGGTGTAAAATACGTCGCCTGCAAAGTGGGCAGAAAATGCGATAAATTCCAACAATCTGTTTCCCAGTCACCTGCAACCGCACTCCCTCGCCGCGCCGGTTTAGTCCGACACGCTTTCGAGCAATACCGCAATTAGCCGTGAACGGATCAAGTCCCTTCGTTGTGAATTACAGTGGCCCGCGAGGAAAACAGACGAGTTCTCAATTTCGAACTGCGATACGAGCGCGATTGCGCGCACACGATGTGCTCCGTTCGCCCCTAAGTTCACAATGCGGTGGGAGCTATACGTGCTCCCCTGACCAATAAACAGCCTCTCTATCATCAAGTGACTCCAATCTCTGCACGTGATCGGTGTGGGCCGGAAACGTGATCACGTGGCCAAAGATAGGCGTGTGACTGGTCCGACGAGGGCGTAACTACCACCGCACTGTCAGCTTACGGCTGACTGGGGTAAAGGGACCTACCGCCGTCGCGTAGTAACATCGAATGCGAGCGGACGCCGATCCCCTTTCCATTCTCCCGTAGGAAGGCTTGGCCACACAACGCGGTCGCGTAGCGGGGAAGCAGCCCCTCCCGTAACATCCGACGCTCCCTCCTGCAATCTCGGATGTCTCGCTGCAGAAAATAGAAAGAGAGCGAAAGAAATAGAAAGAGAGCGTTGAGAAAGAGAATGTTTCGTTAAAGCCTAGTGAGAGAGAGGGAAAGACAGGCAGTGGAAAACCCGGAAGCCAAGCGAACGCAAATTAAGAATCCCTTGTGAGGTTTCCCCCGTGCAATTCTCATTTTTAGCCACCTGTTTCCTCCTCCCCCTATGCTCGGGCCCAGGAAGGCGTCGCTCCTCGTCTTCTGCCGTTCGATGCGAAAAGGACGACGGTCGTCTGCTTCGGCACGGGGTCATTTAAATCGGAGTTTGCTCTACATTCAAATCATCTGGGTGGGCTAGTTGGCTATACGTCTTGGTAAAATTAGCCCAAAGACAAGGCAGACAAGAGAGGTCTTTACGTCCTTGTTCCCTTGTCTCTGCGCTATTTTTACCAATTTGTTTTGCGCTTTGGTAAATTCGAAGCCTTAAGGTACGGTCACACGACCAATAACATCGTACAAAAGATAGTCTGCAGAACCTCTCAAAGGTGTGTTTCTTCCTGTCACGCTGGTCACGTAAGAATGGTCTGAAGACAAGTTGGAAGCCTACATATGTATAAAGTAAACATGTTTCCATGTTTCCAATATGCTTGAGGCCTGTCCGCAGATAATTAGGTCACCATGCCTGCAGGAAACACAATGCCTTTTGTACCATATTATTGTGAATGAGGCCTTAATGTCCACAGAAATCGAACTCAGCAAATAATAAGTCATATTTCGGAATGAAAAAAATAAATAATTAAAGAGCTGCCCACAACGTCTTCGCAATCTATAGGCATTAGGGAGAAACAAAAAGAAAACAATCCAATGTGTTTTGTATTGAGTGAAGCAGCGTTCGCCCTTGCCTTCATCAGAAAAGTTCAGAATTTACTAATTTCCAAACGCAAAAAAAAAAGAAACACCATTGATTTTTAGCGAATGGTGGCTGCTATTTCCAGCCCCAGCCGTGTGCGTTAAATCCCCTTTCCGGTTTCGTATTTCGGCCGCCAGTCCGCGACAGTTTTCGCTGCACACTTGGAGGACCGGTACAGCTGCCCGCTTCTCTCCTTCACAACTTTCCCACCGGGTGGCGCGTCACCTCCTCTAGAGTAACGAATATTAGCGGGCTAGAGTTCTTATTTTATGTGCCGTCTAAAGTCTTTACCGCCAAATAATTTACATTAGACATTAAACTGTGGCGCCGGGAGCGCATTTCGACTGACCGCGTCCTCAAAAGTGGTCCCTTGATTTCCGCCTGATGACGCCGTAAGCGTGTCACGCCGTTGCCTGATGCGATCCTCGCGGTGGCCCAGCAGCGGAAACGAATGCAACAGACGCGTGTTCTCCTATAAGTCGCTCTACAGCCAGCCAGCCGGTCTATGGAAACTAGAGCCGACAAGGGATGGAACGCGCGACGAGAGCGACCCTCGCGCGTGCTCTCGCCCTTTTCGTCGCCGATTCTACCACCAACCGCCAGGATCGCGACATCCGACAGCACGCCACGCCGGCACCTGTAACGCAGTTTGTTGCCATTTCGGGACCACCTTCTAGGCACGGGCGTGATAGGGGGGCCAAGTCACCGGGCGAAGGAGCGTTCCAGACACTGTACAACCTCAAACCCAACAACAACAAACCTGAATACATCGAAAACTTGAACCCAAACATACGGAGTTGTCTTTTGGATATCGAACTCAGTTAACGAGCACGTCCCCCTTCTAGGCCAAAGTGCCATCCTCCTCTTAATAAAGAATTTTCGATTCAGTTCAACGAGCACCAGATGTATACCAGGCACCAAAAAGACACGTATACAGTGCTTCGTTCTATTTACTAGCACCCCTTGCACCGGTGCAGAAAAGCGTGGGGCGCTGTACTTCCGGTCGTATATCAATACACATACCGGAAGTGCACCTCCCTACACTTTTCTGCACGGTAGCTGGAGGTGCGAACGAAGTCACTGACAGAATGGGCACGTCAGGGCGAGTCTTTCGAAGCGCACGGTCTCCAGCTAGGGCTACACGCCTTCCGCCGTGCTTTGACTGCGCGCTCGAGGTGCACGAGGCGCCGAAGCTTCGTCGAAGGCGGAAAGCTCACGCTGGCGACGGGACAACCATTCGCAACTTTCACGACCTATAGGGGGCGCACTGGTGCCTATCAAAATGGCTGTCATCTGGATGATCGTCGTAGAACAGCGGTACGAGGCTGGGTCGACGGCGCGTAAGTAATTTTAGTTTTGCTATATACGAGCAGTACTAGAGCCTTACGTTATTTTTTCACGCCATGAAGGTGTTGGCAAGCCCCTTTATTATGAGGCCAATCATCCAGGAGCTAGGGAACGCGATTCTCACACCGCGGTACCACCACCGCTGAAAGTTGCGAATAGCCTCCTATATACTGACAAAGCCTGGCAGATCGCCACGAGAAGTGGCCGCCGAAATGGAAAAGGTGGAGCGGCAGACAACGAATGAGAGGAGAGCCACGTGACTGACGCCCCGCTGCGGCCAGAAGCCGAAACACACTTCTCCCGAGAGAAGATGTGTGTTTCGGGTCCTCGCCGCTGCAAAAGCTGTGCGCTGACGTCTAGGTTCCCCGAGAAATGGCTCCTTAGCGCTCTGTGCTATCAGATCCTCGCGCTCCAAGTCTGCGACCGGCCACTCTATGGCTCCGTCGTCGAACTGCCAGGCTTTGTGAGTATAGAGGTGGCTATGGGACAACACCAGCTCCTTCCTGCCCTTTTCAACTTGTCAGCGAATTTCGTATAGCAGCTAGTCCGACATCGAAACCATAAACTCGACATTCTTAGCGTTCGGGCGCGTTCGAAATGTTTAAGAGGACACGCGAGCCCCGCATACAAAAGGATAGCGGCCAAGAGTAAAGAACTAACGAAGCAACAAAACAGAGAGCAAGAAGAAAAAAGACCAGCGTCCAGAAAGGACTCTGAAGGTTTCTGTGGCTCCACAACTCGCGACGCACAAAGACTGCAAAGAAATCTAGTTTGCGGGGTCCGTTGGGAGATTCCTCAGTCGAACGTAGTGAGGGAACAAAGAAAAAAAAAAACGAATAAAGGATTTCTTCAAACCAAATTCCTCTACGCCGCGCAATTCACTTGACTTCATTTACAAACACTGACCACTTCGGGGACGCAAAGTCAAGAGACGCGACTTCGGTCACCCCTTCGGGGCAATCTCCCGGACTAGAATCAATGTGGAATTTTTTCAGCACGTCTTGTGTGAGAATGTGAGCTTCTATGTAATGGTGTTCTCAAGTATTTTAGTTGCTTTTTCAGAGTAATTCTCTTTCTGGTCAAACAGTGATGCAGTCACGACACAGTGTGCCACTGTAAGGCTGACCTTTTTTCTTGAGACTATATACGGGGCACTGAAGTTGAAAAAAAAAAGAAGACCTTTCGTGCTTCTTCTGTTTTTGTGCGTCTTTTTTAGGCAAACGCAATAACGAAAGGAATAAAGACACAAGGAGAAACTCACCAGGAAGTGGTCACCTAAATTCTTAGGTACACTTCGCCGCTAAAGTAGCGGTTAAATTGGTTCGATTGAGTTTTAAATGGGCACTGAAGGCGATTTGGAAACGTTTTTTTAATAAACGGGATTTTTCACCTTATTCAGAGGGGGTTCGAAACGACATGCTCTTTTGCAGTTTATGTTGTTGTTGCTGTTGTCGGCAGTTTCTGAGCGCAGAATGTTGTCCAAGACAAATGCGCTAAAATACTGCGCCCATACTCTTCTTTTGGCCTGACATTGGAAAGTCTTCACATACCGAGTGAAGTATCAGGATCGTTTCGTTGCAATGTGTTATGTAAAACCAATGTGCGGGATCCAGTTCGTTCAGTAGCAAGTAATTCCTAGATTTCGTTGTTTTTCTAGCTGGCCCATTACGCAACGCGATGCTTCAGTGGTCTCTATCGTACCTCCTAAACAGGAAGTTTCAGTAGTCCGTTCCGATAACTATGACAACGATATCCAACACTCCATCGGTGTCATTACGCAAGCATCGTTTTGTTATCGGGTACCGTTATCGAAGGTATCGGAACCGGTGGATCGATTACTCTTTCCGTTCCAGCCAGCGCATATGCCCTGTGCCTTACGATCTATATACTTCCCGCGTTTTCCACGAAACTCTATGTTTCGGCCATGGTGTAAGATATACGACAAGTGTGAACACAGCGCGCGTCGCAGTTGCAGATAATGTCCTCTCCTTGTTTCGGTTGCAACCGGCGCCACCAGATGGCTCTTCGATGATCGGCTAGCTAGAGTTCCTGTATAGGCTCCCTACGGGAGCCAGAGTTGCGCGTTCACGCATGGCAAGTGGATCCAGCTCCTCACGTGACTGAATTCGGCGAATAGCAGCGGCGCGCTCAAAAGCCGGGGAACGTACGCCGGGGCGCGTGCAACGTCTACTTTGCTGCACGACACTTGATACGGCTCCTCACGTGATCGGATCTCGGCGAATAGCGGCGAGGGCGGCACGCGACACGTGGAATCAAACGCGCAACTCTGGCTCCCGTAGGGAGCCTATACAGGAACTCTACGGCTAGCGGCTGCCTGTCGCGGGTCCGGTTTCCCGTGCTTCTGGGAGACATGTTTGTTTTAAAAGTCATTTTTTTGGACGTGTCCCGTGGCACTCGCGCTACGCGTGCTGCTTAGACACAGCTTCCTCGGTGACAGTCTCGTGCCTCAATGGCGGCAAGAACAGTTTCGTGAACGCGTTGAAGCGGAGAGATCTATGGCGCGGTAGTCAAGCTGCAGCGTTCCGTCGAGGTGAGAACAAACACGCCGAGCGGAATGCGCACGCGCAGAGAAGCCCCGGCAACGGGAGACTTCTTTTTTTTTTCCCCTCAGTTGCGCCGTCTTACCGGCGGTGACGCTGTCGGAATAGGCTACTGAGGGAGAGGAGGAGAGGAGAGCTGGGCGGTTTCGTCAGAACGCAGAGCTCCGGTCCACATGATTAGTGGCTAGACCGAAAGCTAGCTGTCTTTATCTCCACTGCGGCGAATGTATATATATATATATATATATATATATATATATATATATATACAAGGTGTTTTTTTTTAAGCTTAACAGAATTTATTTTAAAAAACCATGAGAGCTAGATTAATGCGGTCTGTGCAGGTGAGTTATACGGCCAGGGGGACATATTATAGGAGGCTAATCGTAATGATCAGTCGGCTAATTAGTTAAAAATCGTTAATGAACTTTTTAATTAATGAAAATAGACATATAGTTCCAATTAGAAACTTGCTCAGCGTCATCGAAAACCACTAAATCAGTCATTTTCAGAAAGACTTTGAGCGCGTGAGAAGCGTAGTAATGCACTAAAGTTAGTACTCGTGGAGCACGTACAAAGCTAGCGGTTGCGATAAGGCGCCCGCGCAATTTTTCCGTCGCTTATCTAGCAACAGCCTTGAAGCTGCTCCACGAGCGGTAACTTTCGTGCACTACTACGCTTCTCACGCGTTCAAAGTCTTTCTGAAAATTACTGATTTAGTGGTTTTCGATGACGCTGAGCAAGTTTCTAATCGGAACTATATGTCTATTTTCATTAATTAAAAAGTTAATTAACGAATTTTAACTAATTAGCCGACTGATCGTTACGATTAGTCACCTATACTATGTCCCCCTGCAGCCTTATAACTCACCTGCGCAGACTGCATTAGCCTAGCTTTCATGGTTTGTTTTTAAAAATTCTGTTAAGCTTAAAAAAAAAACACCCCGTATATATATATATATATATATATATGTTGGATACATTTCGTGTCTTGTGCATTAATAAGACAGATAGGAAACACCAGAAAGCCAAGGTGGAGTGGTTTAGTGGACAGCACACCCGAATGTCCGGAAGAAATTTAACGTGTGACCACGCTAAAATATGTAATCCCCTCCCTGCCATTTTTGGAGAAGAAGACAGGTACCAGGAAACCCCTCTAACAACCTCCTTCCCCTAAAATGGCCGTGCCGCAGCGGGTCCACTTCGGTGCTTTCAATGAACATTTATTCCTCCATCCATTCATTTCACGCATCGTTGTGTCACCGTGTGCTGGAATTAATTCTCCCGACATTATAAGCGATCATTCATCATAGCTAGCGCGTAGATTTGACCTCGCACTATAGACCGTTTTCGTGGGACGGTTGCCCTGTTGAGTTTCCTGATTATCTTTTCGGCAACTCACTAATCATTCCTGATTAGAATGATTAGTCGGTTGCCGAGAAGAGATTCGGGACCTCCAAAGGGATGCAACAAGATAGTGTAGATTTTTTTCCTTCAGCCTAACTAAATTCATCTTCATCTTCATCTCCATCTTCTTCTCCTTCTTCTTCTTCTTATTCTTCATCATCTTCATCTTCATCTTCTTCTTCTTCTTATTATTATTATTATTATTATTATTATTATTATTATTATTATTATTATTATTAGAGGCATATGGAGGATTAGTTCTGCGGGCACACCTGCCTGCATGGGCCCCCGCATTTCCGCAAACCTCGCACATCCTCCGTGATCCCCCCCCCCCCCCCCTTTTTTTAAGGTGGAAAAAAATATGAAGTATGACATAGTTAGGTTGGGCGACAACAATAAAGTACATTGTTTAGACATAACTACAATAAAAGACGCATGAAAAAAGTAGAACTTCTGGCACGAACACCTTAAATTCTATACCGACTTCCAATCGGCAAATAAAGTAATTTGCAATTTTGCTCCAACTCAGCTACTTCAGAATTCAACATGGCGGCCAACACGAAAACACGGTCTATGGGACCGTTCGGCCGGGCCAGGGGGCGCGCAAGAGCGATACCAATGGCGCCGCGGAGGGGCGCAAATTCGCCCCAATGGGGAGTTCACTCGTCCCGTTGTGTTGCCAGCTGCAATTGCGAGCAGCTAGTGCGTTGCGATTTTATTGCGGCTTTCTGTCCGTTAAAAAACGCTGTATATATATATATATATATATATATATATATATATATATATATATATATATATATATATATATATATATATATATATTGTTTAGGGAGGCGAATTTTAGTAAAGGGTGGTTGCCGTCTCCGGGGTGGAGGTGGAAGTCCACAAGAACATTTGGGTACAGCGAGAGTCTCGCAAGTGGAAGACAGCGTCGCCTATGACATCCGCCTCAAGATAAATGCTGTTTTTTTTTCTTTTTTTTTTTATGGTTTTGCGTGCTTTTGAAAGTCGGAGCGATTCGGACAAAAGTGAGGATGCTATATTGTTTAAATTGACTTTTCGCGCACAGCTGCGCAGTCGAATACACTCCCGCTATACCAGTAGCCGCAGCTGCTTGAAGCATGCTGCGGCTGCTTCCATTCGTGCGAAGGAAGGCAAATGACGAGGTATGCTCAGCCAGGCAGCAACGCTAGGTCAAGCTGTACGAAAAACCGAAGCGGGACGTGAACACGGCCACGACATCATCTGTTTCCGGGTATTCTGAACGGGTCAAACAACAATAACAAGCAAACTTTTACTACACGCCGCGACACCTTGCTGTGTTTGTACACATGTATACCGCTGCCGTCAAAGTGGTATAATCGTAATTCACGTACGTGCGTCAGTATCCCACACTGAGTGAAAGGAATGACTCGCCGACCGACTTACATTCGCGCCAATAACATCGCCTTTTTTTTAGCTTTTTTTGCGTGTTTTGTGCGATATTTTTTTTTTTTTTTTTTTACTGTTTATGCGCAGTTATGCTTGATATATTTAGAACCCATGCGCCAGGTAAAGGATCGTCAATGTTACTTCTCTCGCTCATCAGAAAATGTAATTAAATGTGAATTTTAAAATAAAAAATCATTTCCAGTTATTTAACTTTGTGACGCGTCCTGTCCTCGCCCTCTTTATGTTGCTTTCCTCTTATACAGATGTATAAAAGGAAAATCACTTCAACACGCTTTAGCTGGTCGACGCAGAAGTGTTCTAGTGTCTACTTTTTTAGAGTTCCGTGAAAAGTAATTATGCCTGTATCTACACCCTTTGAATAATATATAGAAAAACTAGTGTACAGCCGCCAGTGTCCATTTTTTTTCAACTATGCGTATAGATCAGTACTCAATACGAGCTACGATTACCTGCCTCGTGTCTTTGACCGCTTAATCGCTTTCTCTTGTGCGCATCGGGAAACAAAATTGGCAGGTAAGCAGAGTGAGCTTGGTTCTCAATTGAGCTGTTTAAAAAAATGGTAACTGCATAATCGGGTTTACTTTGTCGACAGCCACGGGGAACCATCATAGCGACTACATTAGAGATTCCTCGAAGATTATCAACTGCTGATTGCGGGCTCTGCGGTCGCGAGCTCAGTCCACCCTCGAAGTGACCTCACGAGCTCTCCCAAGTAAGGTAAAGCTCTTGCGTGCTCTTTCGTGCTATCTACGAAAAGTACCCATTAACGTGACAACTAATGGTAGTTGCACAACTGAATCCTGCGACAAAACAGGGAAACAATAATTAAACCTGTCCTCCGCACAGCACATGCTTCTGACAATCTTTCTGGAATCACCTACCAGGAAACAAATAAAATTTTTGGGGAGACACAATTCTCTTTGTGTTTAATACGATTCTGTGGCATTCGACTACACAACAGTATTTTGTGCCTTCCTCTTTTACCTTCAGTACCTCATTTTACGAAGCGCTAGGCAAGCACGACAAGAGCACCGGCCTCCCGCGTCGTCTGCTCCGCGTACGCCTAACTAGTACGAGTGCGCCTCGCCAGGTGGAGGAGTGGCGCTGCATAAGCGCTTCAGCCAGAGCCATAGCTTCAGCCAAGATAAACGCGGGTCGGAAGTGTTTCCGGCGGTACCTAATAGATGGCGTTGTAAGCGGTTTTAAGCGCTCGCAATGCACTCCATCACACTCAAACTATATATGGTGCCTGGAGCGCGTCTCCGACTGGTGTCCTTACCGCGTCTACCGCGTCCATAGAAAGTGGTCCCTGGATTTCCGCCTGATGACGTCATACAAGTGTCACGCTGTCGCCGGCCGCGATCCTGGCGGTGTCACCAACAGCGGTGGTGGATTTAGCAGACGCCCGTTTCGATGCAGGTCGCCCTCCAGCTTTGACTATCCACGGCAGCTTCGGCAGCCGGGAGTTTGGGACGCCGACCGTGACGACGGCGGCACTCGCGTTTGGTCGAGTCGCATTTCTTTCTTGTATGACGTGTCCTGTCACACTGCACGTAGAAAAAAAAAAAAAACCTGCAGGCATGCTCGAACATTTGCTACGAAGATGCTTGAAGCGAGCCCTCAGACACTTCTGTTATCACGACTGCAGCGAACAACTGCGGCTTAATGGAGGTTGCCGCGTTTGCACCAGCGGGCATTGTTTGATTAACACGTTTAAAACCAACACTGAGGAAACGAGCCTTCTGTTATCGGTGTTGCGTGGAGTAACATCACCAAGCTCCTTTATTTCCTCACACTCTCTCAGTGTGTAACGCTTCAAAGGCTTCGCCCAAGAACGGAAGTTTTGTGGGCACAGTCGTGCACCAAATAAACCCCAAACACGTGAAACCACTTCAAAGCTCCCGTAAGCGCCACCTAATAAGAGTACGTAAAATGTGTCTGCCTGAGTGCTGAGGAAACTTAAAGAGACCTTTGGACAGACATTTGTTTTTTCCTAACGCCATCAGGTGATGCAAGCCGCCGTCCGATGCAAGATGTTCAGCCGTATTGATCTATCCATCCTTCATGCGACGAATGGTTCGCTCATTTAACGTTTGTTTCGTGTTTTATTAATGTTTCTTCCTGCAGCTGTACGACTGGCGCATGGCCTAGTGTTCCACAAGCGCAAAACAAACAAGAATGAATTTGCCCTACAAGAAAACGTAATCACCTTCCGGCTACCCCAGCCATCTCCCGTAGTATCGCTTGATCACAAACATGGTCGTTTGTGGCCGGCAAACGGCGCCCAAGCGCTATAAGAAAAAGAAAAGTCTAACAGGATGTACAGGTTACATTTGGAAGGACGTTAGGGCGAATAACGAACAGACAAACCGAGCATGTTTTGTATGTTGTCGTTCACGTTGTCGTCTGTCAATACGTCAAATACGTCAAGGTGTTTCTGACACGTTTGCAATCAATGTCGCTTGCCTGTTGCTCTAGTGGGGGCAAGGCCCTTCCTGACAATCCCACATACTGTGACATACATTCCTGGAACACGTTTGCATTAACTGATAGTACCCAATAAACCATCGAGCTCAAAGAGACCCCGACAAAACCTGAAAGTTTGAACACACACAGACACGCACACACACGCAACCACACACACATACACAAAAACTTTAAAGAGTCGGAAGGGTTTCAGTCAGAAATTCAATTCTGCTTTCAATCCTAGATCCCGGCCGAAAAGCCGCAAGGTTCCCCCCTCTAATAAACGAAGCCCACTCCCAAGACGAGGGGAATAAATATTATCACCCACGTCACGTGCCACCACCGACCGCGGACCACCAAATAACCTATGGACCCGGCACTTACGCACCGGAGTCAACCCGGGTACATCTTTCTTCACTACCCCAAAGGAAGCAAAAGCGAACGAACACCGCTAGATAGAAAAAAAAAATGAAAAAAAAAGGTGTTGGGAGAAATAGTGGCGCCCCCTGGAGGAATAAGCGACAACTAACGGCGCGCCTTTCAACACGCCGATCACGCGCGCGAAAGGAGCAAGGCGGACGAGGTTAGAGGGGGCTGGTGCCTATGTGTGTCTTATATACGCATACACCTTGTTTTCGTTTTGCTCGACGAGCGAACGACGAAGACATTCTATTAGGGATCTAACGCCGCCGAGTTCTCGTGAATATCCGAGAGGGAGCGAGAAGAGACACTGCAAAACGAGAAAAGCAAGAAAAACAAAACTAGCAAAATATTTTTTTGTTGTTGTTATAAGATATTTAAATTGTTCTTTTTTCTGTATCATGCGTGTGTCTGCATATTCATGTCTTCCTTTTTTTTTTTTCCCCCTCTCGTTTTCCTCAGGACTCAATTCCAGATTGTTGACAGAGTTCGAAATCTCATTAGGATTAGTTCGCCTGTGCGTATGCCCTCCTCAAAAATGAATGCATATGAATTCTCGAAGAAAGGGCCAGGACGAGGAATCTTCACTGTTTCTATGGGATCAGGTGGCGCTGCATGTTTGCCTCCGGAATTTACGCGCTATTTTAAATGCCCCATGCACCCTTTGTTCCTCCTTCGTCTCAATCGAATGGCTTACGTCTAAATCACATCAAAGGCATTTTAATAAAATAAATAAATGCGTGGGTGCCAGCTGAATTCACAAAGATTTTCTGTTTCCTGAAAGATAATTTATCGTGTCCTTCAAGGGGCGATGTTTGCCTCCGGATTTTCTGCCCTACTTTAAATGCCCTAGAACCTCTTTTGTTCCCCCGTCGTCTCAATTAAATGGTTTACCGTCTGAATCACATCAAAGGCATTTCAGTAAACAAATAAATAAATATGTTGGTGCCAGCTGAGCTGACAAAGAATTTTTTTTTCCCCCTAAGTTATAATTTATTGTGTCCTGATGTCGTGAACCTCCTGAAGTTGGAGTTCGAAAGGTTTCGAAAATTTCGAACCTTCCAAAGTTCAGATTCGAAACGTTCGCAACTTCACAGAGCCCGTTGAGGTTCGAATTTGAATCTTTAAGATTCAAGTTCGAAGAATTCGAAGATTTTGATTTTCTTCGAGGTACAGGTTTGAAAATTTCGATACGTTTGGATTTTAAGATCAAAGACTGCATTTCATGGACAGAGACCAAATTCCGCAGTAAGAATTAAGTTTTTATGGGTTCATCTGTAAAAAATCGTGAAATGTGCTACAATAAGATCATTTGGCGGGCTAGTTGGTTGTACGTATTAATTCATTAAAGCGAAAAACGACGAGGAAGGTAGCGCTCTTTCCTGTCTCTTTCGTTTTTCCTTCCTCGCCGTTTTGAGCTTTCATATATTACAATGTGCTACAAATCTTACTGAAAACGTTCCACACTTCTCTTATGCCGCAAATGTACTTTTTCCTTTTCAGTGCTATACTGACGGTACTACCTGTATTACTCGTTATTTGTCGCAATTTATCAAACAAGCGCTGAACTGGTTGAACGGTTCATCGAGAAGCCCTGACTGAGGGGGTCAGGTGGACGTACTTCGTACTTATTTGCAAACTAGAAGCAATCCGATCAAACGTCGTCTAAATGATATATGATGGCATAAGACAACTAAATATACTGGACAACGCAGGCACATAAAGACACCCAGGCTTCCCGATAGCTTGTAGTTGCTCTGAACGTTTGTTTTCGGCGGGATAACCCGTGGGATCATAAAAACTCTGGACACAGTCAGAGCACCCGACGCAAGTCAAGGTTGAGTAGAACGCAACCAGACTAAATTCCACCCCCCCCCCCCTTTTTTTCCAAAAGAAAAGAAAAATATAATACAGATGATCAGGTCACGACCGATTGTCATCTGGCTAACCATAGGGCCGCTGCTTGGACCTTTTCTTTTTCATTAGTAACCAGGTGGTCACAATGGTAATGAACTAAGCGCCGACCCAGGGTTCGCTGTAGGGCATCGGCGACGCGCTCTGCGAAGCGCCTTTCAGCGACCAGTCGCTAAGTCAAGGAAAGCGCGAGGGACATTCGTTCAAAAACAACTATGAAGGACGCCCCCAGCGAAGCGCCTCGCTGAAATTTCAAGCATCCAGATCAGGGACCTGTAGACCCGCAGGTTACTTCGGGGTCAACCAACGGGGTTGTGCGCTGGAGAGGCCCTGTGCGGAAGACGGCAGAAAAAGGTGCGAACTACGAAGCCGAGGCCAGTCCGAAGGGATCATTCGGCGCTTTTAAAAGGGAGTCGTTAGTGGCACGATCAGCTTCAGTGCAATTTCCGCTTCACTTCACACACTGACGACTTGCGTTGTTTGTATTTGTTGCCCCGAAGCTATCGGGGTGAACTTGGTTCGAACTTCGTTCAGAAGTTCCAAGTTCGTCGAATTTTTTAATTGAAAAGGCCCGGAAGTTCAAAAATCGTCGACTTTATTAGCGTATAAGTTCGAACGTCAGTAAATGTTCGAATACCATAGAGCGAAACATTCGAAAGTTCGAAAACAATCGGATATTTGTTGCGCCAAAAATCGAAAGTTGGAAAATCGTCGACTTTTTTAATGTAATAAGTTCGACAGTTCAAAACGCTTTCGAACCTTTGGATCCCCTTAATTCGATCTTCGACCCTCAGGTTCGAAAAAAAAGTTCCCGGCATCTCTTACCTATAAGTGAATTTTTGAAAATTGCGATGGAAAAATGGAGCCCGTTTTCGGTAACTGGCGCCATTTTCCCATTGAAAATTTAGAGAAAACCACTTTTAACGTTTGAACGAGATAACGGTTAGTGCTGAAATTTTGGCATATGTTTCAGACCGCTAGCGCTACATTTTGGGCGGAGAAGGATTGTTCGGTGACGCGTAGCTTTCTTTTTACGACAAAAAAAAAACAAAAAAAACAACCTTCCCCTTCCCCGACACGCAGCTTTTCTCTGGAGCGGTATACACCAGAAGAAGGAATGCGCTATGATCCCAGGATTACACGAAGACGCGTGCGTTATTCGCGTACGTGATCGCAAATCCGCACCGCTACGGCCTTGTGATATCTGCAGTCGGTGACACATTTAGAGCTCAGGGGAAGCTCGTTCCACTTTCAATTCAATTTAATTTAATCTGTCTTTACAGTTTTTACGATGAAAGGGGCTGCGGAAGGAAGTTGTAAGAACAGCTTGACGGGTTCCCAGCACCGCAAAGTTTCAGCAGCGGCGGCAACGCTTATGCGAACAACGGTTTCGAACATTTCGAAGCAACCCCAGACTGAGGAATACGAGATTTGACACCAAGAGAAGAGAAGGATAACGTCTCGAACACACTGTGCTACGCAGGTCAACGTTATGCCACATGGGTCAAACAAACCCTCGTATTAATGATAGGCTGGGCCAACATAAACGATGTGACAAAAACAAAGACCAGTATTCGGACGTCTCTAAGCACATTCGGGAGCGTAATAATTGCGTGCCGTTATAGAATTTAACAACCACAATATTAACGGAAAGAAACGACCACGAGTCCCTGCTGGAGCAATCAATCGCGATTACCGAACGTGAAAATTCATCAAATAAATCGTCAGTGTCTTTGGAAGCAGAGTGGAAGTGTTTTCTGGATCTCCAGTTTTGGTGGCCTGTGTTGGATTTTTTTGTAGTTATTTTAGTTGTTTGTGAGCTCACTGCACGCGCTTTTTTTCATTCAGGTGTTATTATCTATGCTACAGTCATCTAAGGTGATTCCATTGTAAGGGGGTCCGATGTCGTTTCATTCCTTTTGTGTCAAACGAGAGTGGCGTGAGTAAGGAAGAGTCATTTCCCTTCTTTCAGTTTGTTCAGCCTCCATATAAAGAGTTCTCCCCGCAATAAACTCTCAACTGTGTTTGAGACGTTCTCCTCTTCTCTTGATGCCAACTTGTATTCATTAGTCTCGGGTTGTTTCAAAATGCTCAGTATACATCAGATAACTTGCATCCTTCACCTTCTGTTCGTTAATCGCTCTAAATACAATAGAAATCATTTAACACTAAAACCTATTTTAAAAATTAGCAATAAGAAATAAGAAAAAAAAACGACAGCATGTGAGGTAATTACAAGTAAAAATCACTCGTTCCACATAAAATAATATTGCAGTTCCTTAGAGGAGTGTGTTGTTACATTTGTTGTTCGAGGTCAATATATTTAACAATGATGGGAGAGTTATCCTGACCCCCTGAAGGTCATAACTGGTACGAGACTGGTTAACAAGCCAGGGTTCAGAATGGGAAGTTGAATAAGTTCAAATTTTTTTTTTCCTCCAGTGACACCAGGGGAAAAAAAACCAGTTTCTATTTTCCTTACATTCCACCGTGCATTTTGACCATAACCCACTAAAGTTATAAAATAACAAACTCTTATTGGCATTTAGTTCGTGAAACAAAGCTTCCGAGTAAAAATCATAGCCGCGACATTGCATACCCTACTGAAAAAATAAAACAGTACAACTTTTCGCTATCTGGATTATGGAACTGGAAATATAACTGGATTCTGTCCGGATTTCAGGTTATCGGTTATTATTCCTTCGTCTGCAAAGTGGATTTCAGGTTTCCAGAAACAATTCCAGTTAGATTTCTAGCTCTATAATCCATATTGTGAAAAGTTATACTGTCTTTTTTTTTTCGGTAGAGTATGACTCTCAAGGCCTTTTTTTTAAGTAGGTGCATTTGTTTTAGTTGGCTTTTTGGGCTTGTTTCCTAAATCAATCAACAGCAGAGCGAACGCTGGAGAGAAGGCTACCTCCTCTCCAGCGTCAGATTTTGCTAAGGGTGAGAGAGGTGGGAGGAGCTTTTTCTGAACTCTTAACCCTGAAACCACTGTTGTACGGAACGGCGTTCCTGGGGCGTGCTCCGTCGAGAGGAAAACCGCCGTTCCATTTGGCGTCGGTGCAACTGGAACGGGAACTCGTTACGTTTTCGAGGAAGCGACAGGAGGAACCGCGTTCCTTTTTGCAATTTTACCCTAATTTAATAGGCTTTCTTTTTTTGTTTTGTTTTTTAGCCACTGTTTAATTTTTTACTCCAAGGGCTCGGGTAGTGTCCGACAGACAGTCGAAAACGAAGAACTGGAACAATGTGCCCGTGGTGACTCGTCGCGTCGTTCGCTGAAGATATTTTACCTGGCTCGCTTTATTTTATTTACGAATTATCTAGCACAGTATTTTATTCGTATGCGCAAAGACAACGTTAAAGTAACGAACCGTTCTAATCTTAGCAATGTAACGGGAACGCGTATTCCTTTCGAACCACTGGAACCTGTAACGAAAAGTCGTTCCAAGACTCGGAACTGCTAGGAACGGCTAGGAGCGAGCTTTTGTTCCTGTTTTTCAGAAACGTGTACAAGACCCGCCAGACAGCGACTGTAGACTTCCCCATTCATCGCCCTCTGCGCGGTACCATGTTTGTCCCCTGGGATGCGGAGCGCGCTCTGAGCAAGCGCAGTAGTCACCTTTCACGAAATACCAGACGACGCGGATGCTTCCAGAGCCAAATGACTTAGCATTTTTCGCCTCCATGGTAAGAGCAGGAAAGGTGAATAGGAGGTGTTGGTTCAGGGCGAAGCACCAACTGTCCGTCGCAGCAAAGAGACAACACAACAACGTAAGAAGGAAAACACCTCAAAAACGAGCGCAGATGTCTCTCTATGAGCAAACGGAAACCGAGCACCTTAGCGCCGAGTAACTTAGCGCGCCATTACAAGATGTTTCCCTTTTCCGTGTGGCGCGGCCCGGCGACGACACGGACCCGCGTGCACACGCGTCAAGGCGGGCTTGTTAGGCGAGCGCGGGAGAAAACCGGGCTATAAAGGACACACATCCCAGAGGAAATTCGACGGTCCGCCGACCCTTTCTATACGGGAGGAAGTCCCTTTGGTGACGGCAACGTTGTCCCCGTCGTCAACACGCCTGGAAATGTGCCGCTCCTTTTTATAGATAACCTCATCACGTCTATAGGCTCCCAGCACGCCGCCCCCGCATGGCGAAAAAAAAAAAAAAAAGTATTCGGTGTCGTTTGCTAAGCTCCGTTCAGCCCTAAGCTGACACTGAGGGGGAAGCCACACGCTCGTTAAACCAATTGTAAGTCCATCTCTCGCCACGTGATCACGCTTCTCCCATTCATGCCCATGCGCAGAGAGCAAGGTAAGGTATTGAAGGGGAGGTGGTCCATTGGTTCAGCGAGCACGTACCTTCCACAGAACTTTCAGCTCAGGGCTGAACGGGCTATAGAGGCACGGACCCATACCTCTACAACCGGGCGCAAACATCCGCCAAACAAAAATACAAACAAGGAGAGCCAAAAAAAAAAAAGAAAAAAAGAAGTCAGGAGCTGGGATGCAAAAAGAGTTCGTAAAAAGAAGCTGGAGCGGAAACTCGCTATAACGTTACCCCCCCCCCCCCCCCCCCAAAAAAAAAAAAAAAAAAAAGGCATAAAGAGCGTGTCCACACATAGTGTGGGACTGGCACGGAAGAGGGACGAGGACACCGGATACTGCGCAGGGGCGTCACATAATCTGGATCTTCGGCTCGCGTTATCCCTGGTTTGTGACTTGTGCCGAATACGGATTACGTGCAATCGAATTACGCATGATCTGTGACTTTGCATGTGGGCGTGTGTGTATGTGTGTGTGCATATGTGTGTGCGGGAGGGGAAAGGGGGGGGATTGTTGATTACGAGCAACAAAAGAAGCTTAGTCGAGCTTTAACTACGTTGGTATTCGTGTCAGTAATTCAATCACTTTTTCTTGCAATATGACTATTATAAGATCGGCGATTTTTTCCCTGGTCATAGCGCTTTCGGACAGTCCGTTTTGGTGAATCGGCTGTCCATAGTCAGAATTCAAAGTTTATTATTTCCTCCTTTTTTATCGTAATAATCCCCACGACAAAGCGGGAAGTCCAATTTTAAGTCACAAAACTTCAAAATCTAAAGCTGACCCGAACACGCGTAACTCATTAATAATTTGACTAAGGAAAAGACCATCTTATCGTTTGAATTTATTTTTCAGAGTTAAACAGGATGCTCGCTAATTATGCAATCGAACCGCCTTCATCTTTTGCGCCAGTGATTATATTGCACTTGCACTCAATTAATTTTTTTTCCTGTTGAAAGTACCTGATTCAAACTAATACTTCATTAATAATTGTAAGTTCCTTCAGTTTTTTTTAAATTTTATTTTCGTTTATATTGTTGCTTTTACACCAAACTTTAAGTACGAACTCAAAGTTTATGAAAGCATTTAGTAAAGCAAATATATATATATATATATCGACGTTTTTTACATAAATGTTCTCTTTTTTTAGACATAGTATACATATAGAAGGATGAGGCAAAAGGCGACTCATGTGGCCTGATTAGGCCTCGCACCCCTGTAAAATTCAGCAACACACAAGGAAAAATGCAGATATGTGCAATATTGAACAAAATATTACAATGATACACTTTCACAATTATAGACTATATATAATAACATTATACAATGATACATTTCATGTAATAACATTTCAAACATGACAGAGTTATTTCAATATTTTATGCTACAGCTAAGAGATCTGTACTTGAAATGTATTTCAAGCTCAAATGTTCATCACACGGAACATTTAAAATGCGAGAAAAGAAACTTCATTTTTGGCTGGCGTTTTAGTGATGGCCAAACCTTTTCAAGTCTATCCAACCCGTGACGCCAAAAATTAAAACACTGTCGTTAAAAAAAAGATACCGAATTACGACAGGCAAATGTTAAGATACAGTCCTCCATGCCTACTTGCCAGTTTTATTAGTCGAGATTGAACATGGAATCGCTTACCATTAACCAACCTTGAAATCCATACGCACATTTTTAATTTGTGTTTCTGAATTAATTGTGTCTAACCAATATATTCTTGTTTGTCTTTTCTAGGGGTGGTGCTTTTGTGCCATTGTAAGGGGCCGGAGGGCACATTCTGCGAAGTTTATGGACTAATCAACAGTCAATTTTAGGCACTATGGTCGGCACGTTTTCATGGAGTCACGTCATCTGGTTTATGGAAAGAAAGAGAAGGGCGGGCACGCCTTTCTCTCACCTTTCTTTAGCGACACACGCCTCAGTGATTTACGCGATAGCCTTCAACCGGTTGCCAGATTTGCTTGCCCGATAAGCGCAAGCAAATCTGAGACCAGGCTAAAGGCTAGCGCTTGAACCACCGAGGCGTGTTTACCTTGAATCCCGGACAGAAGCTCACCGGATTTTTCACAGACCCGGACAAAAGCTCACCCGGATAAAATTGTTTGCTTTTCTACATGAGCTCAAATAACATGAGAAACTTAGCAGCGCATGCTACGAGAAAAGTACTCGCGCAAGAAAAGTACTCGCGAAAATAATGCTTATTGCTAAAATTTTTAGAGGCGAATACAGCCTCCCACTGCATCCAGCAGCTTTGGCGTGTCTCTGTGAAGCTGTAAGTCCACACGCAGCTTCCTCAGGCGGTTCTCAAGATACTTCGTTGCCTTCCGAACCCGCTTCACCGGGGGTTCATCTTGGCGTGCTTGCAGCAAAGCTATCGTGACCAACGCTTGATCCTATTCAAGATATTCGATCAGCCTCCAGACACTTGAATGATCCTGCCCCACAAGCTTGTGGGGCAGGACCTTCGCACTACCTCGTTCCTTGGCGTGGCCTCGTGCACATTCCACACGTCCGGAGGAAATTCCGGTCGTCGTCGGAGCAGGGTCATCCTGCGTGGTCCACTCGTAGGAAAAATGCCACCTCAACCTCGAAAAGTTTCATCTTGGTTTTTAATTAATCGAGCTCAAAGAATATACTTTTCAGAGGGCTGTTGACTTGACCCCATTTAGGCCGCAGTTTAGTCCAGGTAAGTTAAACCCAAGTAAAGTTTCGTCCGGCTCATCAAAACAAGAAGAAGAAAAAAAAAAGTGAGTTCTGTCTGGGTCAGCCAAAGATGAGTAAACTTTTGTCCGGGTTCATCAAAAAATAGGTGAGCTTTTGTCCGGTGAGGTTCTGTTCGGTTGAGCTTTTGTGCAGTTACCGCTTACCTTAGTCCCCACCCCCCTCTCCCCTCCTCTTTCAGCCCGTAAACCAGGCAATGTGGCTGGCGTCCATGAAAACGAGCCAACCTGAGCGCCGAAACTGGCCTGTTGAACTGCTGCACAGGCTACTCCCAATGCGCGGCCGTGAACCCTTCAAGCTATTTTACAGCATTTGTTTTCTTCTTCTGCCTCATCGAGTTAATAAGAAAGAAAAGTCATTGTATAGTACTGTACCGTATATGCAAGACGTGAACCAGTGGAAAGCTGTTTCGAAGACGCAGTTTCGTAGAATATACCGCGTCGAGATTAAAACTTATTTCCGGGTCCACGCTAAACAACAACACAGACCCCAGGAGCCAGACGAGAGCCCTCTATTTAAGACACGCCGGATACAGAAGCCGTCCAGACTAACATTTGCGTCCATTACGTCACCTAATCCAGGGATTATCTCTGCCGCTGGACTAACAGAAACCGATTGTTTATGTATATTTTGCGTCTTCCCGAAGCCGCGAAAGCCCCAACTAAAAGTAACCGCAAGACGCAAGAAGGCTTAACAAAACAAAAGAAAAGAAAAATAGTAAGAAGGGGCAGTCCGGTTTAAGTAATAAAAGTCGGTCAATGTGAACCTAGATTGTCGTCGAACGTAGTACTCCCACCTTACGACGAATCGCGATGGGGACAATCTATGCGGAATGCAAGTGTCGTCTGCTTCTTGCACACGGGTTGCGATGACGTCAGAATGCCGAGCTGTTATTGGCTGATGTAAAAGAATAGTGGGCAGACCTCAAGGCCTCTAGCACTGAGGTCTACCCACTATCCTTTCCATCAAAGCCAATCAGAGTTCGGCGTCGTTCCGACGTCGCCGCAACTCCTGCACAAGGAGCAGACGACTTGCTCTCCGCATAGTGCAGAGGGTGTCGGGTGGCCTCGTGGAGCGTAAAGTCATGTGCCACGCGTGGAGTGCTGGATTGGCTAACACGGCTCGTAGAAGTCGTTGCGGTCCACCGTGAGGAGAGACGAATTACGGCGAGCGGATATGCCCGACTTCAGCGCGCTCCCCCCCTTTAATGTAGCCACAGAAGTGTCTGAATGGTCCCCTCCTCTTGTCATAACAATGCATTTTGCGAGGCTGCGCTGGCTTGAGTTCGACCAGATTCGACGTTTTCGGACTTGCAACGCAAAGTTGGAAAACAGAAAAGTTCGACTGAAGTCTAACTTTGTAATAATAATAATAATGTTAATAATAACAATAATATTTATTTCCACATGCCCTAAAACAACCAGCATGTCTTCTCTTTGGTGCACAGAGTCAGTCAGTCAGGAGGGTGGTTTCATCCTCAAATCGAGCAGGCTAAATGAATCTAATTTTTAATTTCGACAAATAATATATATGTCTTGGGGGTATTTCTCAAATGAGGGATGGCGCAAACCGCATGTTCCCCAGATTTTTCGTTCTCGAGTTACGAAGCGTAGAAGCCGCAGTGGTAGAAACTAGTACTTTTGTCTGCCGTCGCGCATCGCGTGTTTGACGCCCTCTGCTGGCGCTAGTTTTTTTTCCTCCGCCTTCTTAACTTTTTCTCCTCATTTAATAGGTACTATAAAGGTACCTTGATGTATTAAAATATGTTTAGAAATTTTACTTTTTTTCTAAACAAAATATTAAACTCGTCGTTCAGGTCGATGTTTGGTCAACTTTGACAAGTCCTTACTTTGTCTGTACTTAAGGTAAATTTTCTTTCTTTAGCTCAATAGAAAGTCCAAAGCAAGCCCATTATAGATATAATAATACCATTATCATCTGTTGACTGGCCGCTCCGCCACCTTCACGTAAACGTTGTGAGAAGTAACAAATGTTGAAATTTTGAAGTCGATTTTCTCTAAAGCTCCATTTTTGTGAATATTTATTTTTTAAATTCTTTTAGATATAACAGACGACTAGAAAACCAAAATTTAGAAATGTAGTATTTTGGTTGTATGTCCGCTATTTCAGTCGCAATCGTTTGAAATGTGTGCTCATTTGGCTAAAATACAGCAACCTTAACGGCATTGTGCGCCTCTACGATTTCGAAGGTATGTTTTTCTGTTTGTTTAGGATTTTCAAAAGAAACGTAAAGTAGGCGAGCTTGTGATATTCATTGTAATTTAGAACTTGAAATAAGAGGGAAACCACATAAGCACACTACGAAACAACGAGTTATAAGTATATACAAATCAAAAGGCCACGCAACACATCAACATTTTTTTTCTATATAGAACGCTTCAAAGTAAACGAGGGAGGCTACTCATTATCCAGCCTATTACGATTAAATGATACATTCTCACACAATTCAAATTTCGTACATAACTCTTCTGGAAATATGCGCCGGGTTTTGTTCTGCTCACATCTTGCTGATCGCCGACGGCTGACTGCACAGTTCTTGCACCTCAGTAATGTAGAAACGCGCGCAGAGAACCAGTAAAAAACACAAAAACATAGATGGCACATTTTCCGAAGGCAGTACACTTTTTTTACTAGTTCGAAGTAACTGCTGTGTAGGAGTCACGCAGTTCACGGTTGCAGTTTTGAACATACCGGCACGCACTCACTGATGACCTTCTGAATTTCAGGACACAAAGCGGTTCGTGCATGTCTTGACACGTGTATGCAGCTACTCAGGTCTTTCGCAAATCTTTTCTAGGGCAGCGTTCAAGGCACCTTCCTCCACACGTGTGAGGATCGGATGCCCCTTGGTGGGTTTACCTTCTCCCACTCTTTTTTCTTGAGCTCCCGCAAACGCGCGATCTTCTCTTTGGTAATTAAGAGTAGAACGATCCCTTTGACTTTCGACCTGAGTGAATCAACCGAAGCTTTGCGCGTTCGTTATGGAGTACAATTCTGTGGTTGTCAAGTTATACATGGATATGCCTGGTGCTTGAGCACACCGCCCACTCCATCCCACGAGCTTTTCCCCTGCCCTGATGCGAAGAATATCCACTTGATGACGACATTCTTTTCTTTTTAAATTCGTACACCTGGTGCCTGTTTTTGAAGTGGCTTGGAAGCACCGTCTGAAATATAAACGACTTGCGTGAAAATAGTCAATACTTGCTCCAGTCGCCCTTCGACGACGTTGAGCGCAAAGAGCGCATGGGACGAGTCATGAGCGATGTCATCGCTCACTACGCCGAAGCTTAACGTTCACTGTTCGGTCGTAGCCAAGCAGGTAAAGATGGAAACCATCTTGCTGTTCCAGTGATGTCCTTGCACTGCGCGCTGGATCAAGACACTCCAGTTTTCAGCAAATTCGAAGTGCAAGATGACGGCACGTGACTTCACATGCGCTTTCTCCAACCATATGGCTCTTGGTTCTTCGAAAGGAGTTCAAGGGGATACTGGAGCTGCTTTCCCCTTTCCCCAAGGGCCATGGCGCGAATTTATCATTTTCGCGGAAGGATCAGTGTTGACAAACACTTATCGCTGGGCTGAACGTCTAAGTCGAAGCCACTGGTTTTTCGGCTCCGTTGTTTGCAGAAGTGGTAGTCCAACCTGATATGTGTCGCGTATAAGCGAGTCGCCGAAGCAAAGCCGCGTATTAGAACTGTATTAGAACAGACCGTAAACTCACGCACTGGACCCAAGTGCGCGCGCTAGCGCGCTATCTGCTTGGAAATAGGGAGTTTTCGTAGATCGTTTTCGCCGTCCCGCAACGCCCTCCGCAACCCGCTACGATACCCGGAACTCTACAGTCGAGGTTATCGGCGCGCAGGCGCAGTAGCAACTTCTCCGTTGCGGAGGTCTTAGCGGAGGAGGAAACGCGGTCTCCGAAAACTTCCTAATAGCTCGCCCGGCGGGAAGCGGCTCCGTGAATCTCTCTTCCAAACAACTCTGCGGCGTCAATTCGCTCGCAGCTCGTCTACTTTATGTTCTTTTTCAAGAACGTTAAAGAAAATAGAAATATATTTTCGAAATCGTAGAGGCGTACAATGCCGGTAAGGTTGCTGCATTTTAGTCAAATGAGAACAACATTTCACAAGATTGCCGCTCAAATGAAGGACATACAACCAAAATATGACGTTTCTGTATTCTTCTTTCTTATAGTCGACTACTATATACAAACGAGTTCAAAAAATATAAATTTACAAAAATGGGGTTTTTGAGAAAATCGATTTCTAACTTTTCAACATTTGTAGTATTTCTCACCACGTTTACGTGAAGGTGGCGGAGCGGCTAGTCAACAGATCATAATTGTATCATTATGTCCATAATCGGCTTGCTTTGGGCTTTCTATAGAGCTAAAGAAAGACAATTTACCTTAAGTAACAGACAAAGTAGGGACCTGTCAAAGTTGACAAAAGATCGACCTGAACGACGAGTTTGAGGTTTTTTTTTTTTTTAGAAAAAACTTAACTTTCTAAAAACATGCTCATACATCAAGGTACCTTTATAGTACCTATTAAATGAGGAGAAAAAGTTAAGATGGCGGAGGAAAAAAACTAGCGCCAGCAAAGGGCGTCAAACACGCGATGCGCGACGGCAGGCAAAAAGACGTTTCAGCAACTGAGGCTTCTACACCTCGTAACTCGATAACAAAAAAATATGGGGAACATGCTGTTTGCGCCCTGCTTCATTTGAGAAATGCCCGCAAAACCTATAATTTAGTCAAAATTAAAAATTAGACCCTCTCAGCCTGCCGATTTGAGATGAAACCATCCAGGAGCTAAACAAACCAAAAACACAATTGAGGGTTTCATCCACAAAGCGACGTAAAACCCGCAAACTTTAGAATTGTGCAACAAGCACTTTCACTTGCTTCACGAACACCATAACTAAAGTCACTGTATATACGTTTAAATTTTGGCCTTTTCAATACTGTTAAACAGAGATTGTGTCCGTGACAAAGGAGAGGGATTACAGAAGGTGCGAACGTTGAAAGTACCTGTGATTTCAACTGGAAAGAAAAGGGACACGAATATTCACATCACGTAAAAGCGAATTACTGTCTAATGCGCTATGTACAATCTGTTTGGAAAACTAAGTCGCGCTCTGCTCTTCTATCGAACAAAGGTATCAGCGAAACATTATTAAGAAGTATAGTCAAAATAAAAACGACGTTGGAAGTAGCGACCGTAAACAATACGTATTAGCCTCGGTTGCACATTTTCAATGGTCATGCCGGCGTTTTCGATAACGAAATCTACGCCACAGAACCGAACTGAAGCCCAGATTTTAGTAGGGTACAACATAAACGAGCAAAGGAGGCAGGTTTCCTTAACTGCTGAGTAATGCGGGATATGACACCCAACGTTCTAGCAGTGGCCTAAATAAGGTCGAGGGGACATAACAACGATAACAAAGGGTTTCGATATTAGATTTTGCAACACACACAAAACAAAATTACGAATATAATAAACCGAGTTTAGTTCTGTCTGATTGCTAATACGTTCGCGAGCGAATAGGGCAATTTTTTAGAGCGCTAGAAAAATAACTGGACGAAATGACAAGCAATAGATCAACACGCTGTTTAGAAACAAGTGAGCTTTTGCCCACACAAGTGCGGGCAATGCGCGCGCAAACAAGCTTCGCGCGTGGTAATGGTCGTGCCAACAACAGTTCCACCGCAGCGGCCAGATACCAACGCCGCACGCCGGTTCAAGATTGTACACTAAAACGTTTTTTTTATTTTATTTTTTTTTAATGAGCAGGGTACTTTTTTTTATAGCTGACATGACTGCACAACGTTCAATAGTTTGGGGTAAACATTTTAGCTCTTAATTATGGATGTGTGAATAACCGTTTATATTTTTATTCAATATTTGCATTATGTAAGGGTTTAACGTTTAGGTAAATATTTACGGTTTCCGAGAAGTTCCTTTTCAAGTTCATAACGGGCTCGCACGCAAAAGGGTCGTAAAATTATTTTACGATTCTTTTCACGACCTCTTGCGCATTGAAAAGAAAACGATTTTTATATTATGCAGTGTATAGTATGGCAGAACGAAGCAACCTACACAATTAAAGCTCGACGTCAAGCGTGGACAATTTTGACGATCTCGTAATAAATCTATACTGAGGACAATTAAGTCCGAACAAATTACCTAGTTCAAAGTTTGAGCATTCGTGGTAAAGGAAAAGAAGGATTCTAAAAAAAAGTTAATACCGATCTGGAAGAGAACAACAATCAAATAATGAGATAGCTACGTTGGTGATATATCATAAAAATTACGTTGCGTGTTTGTTGCGTTGAATACCACGCCCTCCTCATTTACGGAGAGAAATGAGGTTTACCACATGCTGTTTTGCTACACGATTCCGACGTTTGTAATAGTAACGCTTTTTCTTCGCAGTTCAAACGTCTTTGTTAATGTCACTGGCCCAAAGGCCAACTCGTGTCATTTATATAAAAATGTCATATTATCGTTCCTAACTGCTTCTCCCTTGGAGATGTTTTTTCTCTACCCACGTGGAGTTTATAAATGAAAGGTTAGCCTGGCGAATCGTAAATGCCCAGAATGAGCTTGCCCTTCGTGGAGTTTACAAATGAAAGGTTAGCCTGGCGAATCGTAAATGCCCAGAATGAGCTTGCCCTTCTTTGTCGTGCACTGGGAGATTAGGTATTGACGAATCTGTTATGCAGCTGTTACGAAATTAATTCACATTTCCTTTCAGTTCACAATACTTATTCTATATACAATGTGCCTGCTTTTAATTCATATATATATATATATATATATATATTCTTTCTTTCTTTTTTGAGAAAGCCGTGAAAGGTATACTAGTGCGGTCTGCACAGGTGATTTATACAGCCAGGGGGACATAATACAGAAAGATAACCGCCACGATAAGGCGAAAACAAACGGGGACGACAATAGCGAGTTTTAGTAGTTCGTTCCGATTCATTCGATACCCCCCGATAACGATACGGTGCACGCGCAAGGGGCGGCGGCGGAATATCGGGTATCGTCTTCGAAATCATGGGAACGATCTCATAAAACTCTCTAATCTTATCACGCGCGTTTTCGCGTGGCCGGCCATGCGCCTGTTGCAGGAGTTGTCGTTTTAGCGCAGCGCCGCGCTTCGAGTCGTTCGCAAATTGACTGATTGAGTGGTTTCAGATGACGCTCGACAAGTTTCTATTTGAAATCATACGTTTATTCTCGCTAATTAGGAGGTTATTTAAAAAAAAATCTTACGTTTATTATACGACTGGTCGTGACGGCTAGCCCCCTATATTATGCCTCCCCCCCCCTCTTCCCCCTAGTGTCGTATAACTACCCTGCGCAGATCGAAGTAATATAGGTTTTACAGCCTTTTAAAACATATCTCTTCAAATTAAGATTAAACACCCTGCATATTGTGGGAACGACATATGCTTATATGGAACGAGTTTTATTGTGGCAAACAAGGGGTTGTTGCGCATTACGATTGTACACACAGTGTTTGAAAAAAATAGTACAGATAACTGAAAAAGAAACAGCAACACTACATATGTCAAGAAAAATATTGTTATAGTGAGAAATGGCTTACCTTTCCTCCAATATCAAGCATCAACCAATTATCGCGTATTCCTGTTTACTCTATTCTGTATACATCGGCTCTCACTCCCCTCCCCCCACCCCCCCCCCCCTCCCAATTTCCTTCTACAGCGCCTAGACACACACACACACGCGGAGGACGTGTAATTTATTTTTTTTTAAAAAGCTATCCCAATACTGGGTGGGCGGATAAAAATTACATTACAAGACATTATCTCGAATCCGTTCCCATTAAAATTGGCCCTGCGTTCTAAAAACACCAACGCGCTCTTCATTACACCAGATGCCGCCGAAATCAGCCTTCCAGAAACAACATTCTCCCCCGCACCCACGCGACCAACCAGGAGTTCTCATACCGTAACACTTCGGTTAACGTAAACACGCGCGTTTCCCCTTCGGAACGCCGACTGCTCGTACCCCGCAATCCATATCGGAGCCGGGCTCTCGACCCCGAACCAATGGCGAGCGAGCGACGGTACTACGTAGATCCATCTCGTCGTGACGTCATCGTCTATGACGTCACGAAGGGCACCAGTGTCTCCGTTGGCGAGAAGGGGTGGGGATCAACAAATGAGCCATGCGGCCCGGGCCAAACACCGGCGGAACGCCAATCCATGATTGCGAACGAGCGGGTTCCCAAGCTCCCCGTTCATCCCTAAGCTGGCAGCGCGGTAGAAGCTACGCGTTTCTCGGTCCAGTCGTACGCACATCTTTCACCCCGTGATCACGCGTTCCCGCACCCGCCCGCGCGCAGAGAGAGAGAGGTGAGGTGATGAAAGGGAGGCGTCTGATTGGTCCAGCGAACGAGCATAGCTTCCGCTGCGTTGTCAGCTTGTGGGGGGATGAACGGAGCATAGGAGCGGGTCGCGGGATGCAATTTAATTTGCTGCCGCCGCCTACGCGCAGCCGCGACGTTCGTCTTCCTCCTCGCAGCACGCGTTGTCCTCCTTTCCACGGCGTGACCGTCACCACGGCGACCGCGGCTCCCCGTTGCCACGGCGACCGGGACAGTGGCGCCACTCGGCTGTGTCGACGGCGTTCCCGCGAAATAGTTCCTAATCCCCAACTTTCCCTTTTTATTTTGTTTCCTCTTCCCGCGAGCCGCTATACAGTGATGTCTCGCTAATATGGACACCTCCGTTCCCGTTCACAATGGTCCTTGATGTGAGTTGTCGATAATAACTAAACAAGAAGCCACGTAACTATCAAGTTCGTTGCCGAAAAAAATTTGTTTATACATAGCGGGGTATTTATATTAGTATGATTAGAGAGTTTTATTAGATCGTTCCGACGACTCCGATAACGGTACCCGATACTCCGCCGCCGCCTTTGCGCATGCGTCGTACCGTTATCGGGGGTATCGGAGGTATCGGAACGATCTACGAACTCTCTATTAACGACGTCTGTATTACCGAAACCCCGTTGAATGGACAATTGGGCAAGTTGGTACGAGACTAGTTCATCGTGAAAAAGAGCGCGAAGGAGACAAAGACAAAAACGGAGGACACATAGGACAGGGGCTGACTAACAACCGATTTTTTTTATTGGACTGTATAGATGGCACTGTGTTCGCGCAGGCACAGAGCGCACCGAGGATTCTGCACAGCTTTTTTTTTTTTTTTCGCTTCTCACTTTACGTGCTAACCAAGATCCAGAAATTGAATCCCACTGTTGGTTACAGTCAATGAAGGTTGGCTCTAACCAACCTCCATTAACCAACCAACCAACAGTGGGATTCAATATCTGGATCTTGGTTAGCACGTGGAGTGAGAAGTGAAAAAGAAAGAAGTGCACAATCCTCGGTACGCCCTGTGCCTGCGCGAACACAGTGCCATCTATACATTCCAATAAAACTCAGCTCTTAGCCTTTGTCCTGTGTAGCCCTCCCTTTTTGTCCTTGTAGGTTTCGCGCTGTATTTCACGAAAAAACACCCGTTAACATGGAGTTTCGTGAAAGTTCTAACACATTCTTAGTGGTCAGTATTCAATGCGCCTCGTGGCTACTTCGCCCTTACGCGCTCGTTTTCTTTGCTGCAAAGCCGCCAGCTCGCTCAGGTTCCACGCGTGACCCTGCATTTTTATGTCTATAAAGCTAGGCGTTACTATCGTGATTGCGGTGGTAAGCTCATGGGCTCATCTCATGCGCAAGCGACTAAGAAGCTTACTGCCCATTTTTCTTTATTGCTGCCTTGTCTCTTTACCACACGGATTTCCTTTCATGCTTTGCTGGGTGACCGCCTGTTATAGCGAGCTTGACGTGGGAACTTTCATTTTTATGTCGATAAAACTATGTGTGATTTGCTTGTGTAGGTTTGGCAATTAGCAGTTCCATTCCTTACGTGAGCAGGATCCTTTGCTGGCTAGTTTCTTGTCCCACCGAATTCACTTCATCTTTTGATGGACAACCACCTGTTAGTGCAAGCTTCACATGGGACCTTGTATCTTTATATCGGTAAAGCTTTATCGGAATATGATTATGAGCAGCTTCATTCTTAGCAAAGGATCCTTGCTGGCCTTTTTTTCTATACCCACCGATATTACTTCATATGTTGCTGGCAACCATCTTTTAGTGCAAGTTGGTCGTGGGATCCGGTATCTTTATATGGGTAAAGCTTAATATTATTTTCTTATGCAGGTATGGTTATGAGCAACTTCTTTGCTCATTTGACCAAAATCATTGCTGACCTGTTCCACTCCCCGCCAATTTTACTTCATCCTTTGGTGGACAACTACCTGTTAATGCAAGCTTTACGTGGGATCTCGTAACTTGATGTGAAAAAAAAAAAAAAAACGTATAATGATTTGCTTATACAGGGTGTCATAAAAGAAAATTTACAGGGTTTTTATTTCCGCAAAAATAAACTAGGCATCGCCGAACGCTCATTCTCCGCCCAAAGGTAGCCCTAGAGGTCACAACCAGATGGCAAAGTTTCAGCCCGATCCGATAACTTAATGAAAAGTTATAAGTGATTTTCTGAAAATTTCAATGGGAAAATGGCGGCCGACGGAGTTTTCGAATACATGGGGCTCTATGGCACCAGAAACCGAAAACGGGCGAAAATGGGCTCCATTTTCCCATTGAACTTTTCAGAAAATTACTTATAAATTTTGATTAAGTTATCGGATCGGGCTGAAACTTTGGCATCTGGTTGTGACCTCTAGCGCTACCTTTGGGCGGAGAATGAGCGTTCGGCGATGCCTAGTTTATTTTTGCGGAAATAAAAACCCTGTAAATTTTCTTTTGTGACACCCTTTACATACACGTATGGTTATGAGAAACTCCTTTGCTGATTTGAACAGAATCCTTGCGGTCCTATTTCTTAACCTGCCGATCTCACTTCACCCTTTGATAGAAAACCACCTGTATATGCAAGTTTAACGTGGAATCTCATATATTTATGTGTGTAAGACTTAGTATAATTTGCTTATGCAGGTATGGATGTGACTATGAGCAACTCCTTTGCTCATTTGAGCGAAATCCGTGCTTGCATGTATCTTCACCCGTTGATCTCGCTTCACTCTAAAGACAATTAACCACGTGTTAATGCAAGATTAACGCGAGATCATGTATCCTTATGTGGGTAAAATTTAGTATAATTTGCTTGCCCATGTAGGGTTATAAACTATCCCTTTGCTCATTGGAGTAAAAGTTTCGTTGACGTGTATCTTTAACCAGCGATTTAAATTTATCCATTGATAGATAACCACCAGTGAATGCAAGCGTAACGTGGGATATTGTATCTTTATGTGGTTAAAGCTTTGTGTGATTTGCTTAAGCAGGTATGATTACGAACAATTGCTTTGCTAATTTGAGAGAAATCCTTGCGGGCTTTTTTTTTGTACTCACCGATTTCCCTTCCTCCTTTTAAGGATAACTAACTTTAAATGCAAGCTTCACCTGCGACCCTGTATCTTCACGTCAGTAGAGCTTCGTGTTATTTATTTATTTGATCATGTTTATAAACTATGTTGATCGTGTGAACAGAGCCTTCGCATACCTGTCCTTTTAGTCATCGAATTTACTCATTTCGTTTCCCAACCCTTTAGCTGCGTAACTCAGATTCGCGACCCAGTATCTTTATGCATGTAGAGCTTTATGTGGTTCTTTTGCATATGTGGGTATGCTCATGGTCGGGTCCTGTTGTCCCCTCTGATGAGTAGGATAGTTTAATGTCGTGCAAAACCCGAAACTGTGAGAAGGGCACTTTGGAGTCGAAGAAAAAGACGGGCTTCCTTTTGTCATTTCCTTCGACTACAAATTTTATTTTTTTCTTATCACAGGCTAGGGTTCTCCACGATATGGTAAACCACCACAAGCTCGCCTGCGCTCTCATAGCTTTTTCTTGATAGTTTCTTTTGGTTTAATGCTTCTGCCTCCGTTGCACAGCTTACCGTTCGACTACACTAAAAGGGCGGGCGATCACTGAAATGCGGGTAAGATTATGTTATATATTATTATAGGCCAGACTTAAGTCCCCTCTGACTAGTAAAGCAGTTAATCAGGTCCTGCGCTGAACCTCCTGTGGCTCGCTTCGGTCAACTGTTGCTCTTGTCAGTTCGCATATGCGTCCCCGTATGTGAGCACGATTCTGACAGCTGCGCAAATGAGGTAAAGAAGAAAACAAAAAAAGCATGCAGCTCTGCCCGTCCGTGTTGGCGTCTGCATTTAAGTGTTTACGCGATATGCACGCGTATATCAGTGCGTAAATACGTTCACGCATGTGCAACAGCGTGCTGGTTCTGGGTATGTTTGAGTATACGTGTGCGTGCCTCTGTTATTGAAGTTTGTCTGCTAATGTGCATGTTTGCGTGTGCGTGCGTCTGTCCGAATGTTCGGGTGTGTATATGTACTTTTTAGGTTATGTTTGTGTGTGATTGTGCGCATGGCGTATTCGTGTGTGCATGCGTGGGTGTTCTTGTGTATTTGTGAATTTGTGTGTATGTGTGCGTGTGTGTGTGCGTGTGTGTGTGTAAATATTCATGTTTGGGTGTGTATGGTTGTGAGTATACGTGAGTATGTTTGTGTGCATATGTGTGGGACTTTGTTAGCAATATGTGTGCGCGCGTATATTCCCAGTGCTGTATTTTTTTATACTCTGGCGATGGTTGAGCCAGAGCGACGTCATCGGTAACCCTGAGGCCCTTTTCTATTTCCGCTTCCGGTTCGTGTTTACAACCGCCGAAGCAGCGATCGCTCCGCACCGTAGCTCCCTCTCCTCCTCCTTCTTTATCATTTTCTGCTCGCTGTTATTTCATCCACTGAGTTTATCCCGACTCTTCTTTTTTTTTTTTTTACTTGTTTCGGGCTTGCTCCTTCATTTAGCCTCTCGATCCATACTCCACGTCTGCTTTCGTATGAATGGACTGTAGTTGCCCGGCGCAATCAGGGCTGGCTTTTATGGTCCCTGGCTAGCTTCGTGCGGGCATTTTGTTGGATTTGAGAAACCCTGCGAAAGGCACGTGGTCCGGGTTGGCAGCTCCGAAAATACATCGAAGCGGTAAAACGAGTCAACAGCCTAGGACGGCTGGATCTCCGAGGTTAGACATACTGATTATTTTCACATTTTCTAATTGTAATCGCGTAGCGTTTACACCACGTGTCTGTCCAGCAGTTGTGTTTGAGATGGAGATGGTTATTGTTGTTAATATTATTATTATTATTAGCAGTAGTAGTTGTAGTAAAAGTTAGTATTTAGTAGTAGTAGTAATGATATTACGCAATCAAGAAAACAATTTCAACCAAAAAAAGTTACCTAATTTCGTATGTACGGTTTCTTTGTCTCTAATATGCTGACGTAAGTGTGAAGTTTCTTTTCCTTTTACCGGCATGCACAAATTCGTTTATTATCCAACCAAGAATGCACGAATTCATTTAATAATTCATTCAGTCAGTCGTTCCTTCCTTCAGTCGATGTTTAAACCAGAAAGAGAATATCCCACTCCACTCAGCCTCCCTTCATCGGCGACGACAAAAAACAGCAGACCACATCTCTCATCAAAAAGTCGTCTCCCAATTTGAGGATCCCCCAGCCTCAGCGCACACCTCCTCTCGGGTTTTCGCTATTGTACACCGAGTACAAGCAGGCTTTGAACAGAAGTCTACACCATCCAAAGTCCTAACATGCGCCTTATACTCAGTTCCCAATCTGACCGCAGTCGAGTCACCTGCACCCAATGACTCGTCCATTGGTGGAATCCTCGCGTTTTCAACGTCTGTTTGCTCCGGGCAGCTGAAGCCACCGCGAACGCTTCCACTGACGCAATGTTCGCCGCGTGCGTGTGGACTCTCTACACCGAGTTTCACTTGACGATGGGCCGCACCGGACGCTACGAGCCATCGAAGCCAAACCGAAAGCCGCATGCGTGTCACGTGACCTTGAAGAGAAGCGCAGTGCCGTGCGGGGCCTGGAGTCACGCGATGTGTTCTCAGCCCTGGGATTCGCTGGGATGGCATGTACCGTCCTCTGCGATCCATATCGTTAGTTGAAACGGTGTATAGCCAGACTGGAATCATTCGGTGAAACTGACGTGCGGCGAAGCCCGACAATAGGTAGTTTCGGTAGTGGATCGTTAAAACGCCTCGAAAAAGAAAGAAAAAAAAAACGATATCCCGTAACAAGACGGGGAAGTAATCGAAACGACTCAAGCAGGCACTTTCAGTGGATTGTAGAGGGAGCCGGTTTCGCTGATACGTGCGCCAGCCTTTCCTTGAGGGGGGGGGGGGGGGGGGGGGGGGGACGGACATTTCAGTCTTTTTTAGAATATCGAATGAAAAAAGAAAGTATACGCCTGTGGCTGCAGCCAGCAGTATTTGGAACTCTTTCCACCTCCTAAGGCGTCCGTCCAGCTCGTCGCTGTCGGCCTGCCTCATCGCGGCATCTCTCTTTTAATTCTTCCCATTTGAATCGATGCATAGTTAGATGCCACCTTAGATTACCTCGTTAAATTGAACTAGAAAACTCATCCCGCTAAATTTAGCAGGAAGAGATTTCCCGCTAAATCTTTTTTAGTGGGGAGACTCTTCCCGCTGAATTTATCAAGGAACTCCAACCGGTGGATGATAATACCCGAATCTGGGTTTCCTCGTTAAATATAACGGGAAAACGCTTCGCGCTATATTTGGCGGGGTTATTGAATTGGTGATACACCCCTACGCCAACTCAGTCTTTCTCGCCATTTTGGTGGGGGGACTCTTCCCACTGAAGTTAGCGGGGAACTCCAACAAGTACGATTATAGACCAATCTAGGTTTCGCCTTTAAATATCAAGGGAAAACGCTTCCCGCTAAATGTTTTGGGGCAATTCAATTGGTGTATATATACGCTTATACACCAACTCAGGCTTTCCCGACATTTTTGTTGGGGAGAGTCTTCCCTCTGAATTCAGCGGGGAACTTCAGCTGCTGTATAATTGTAGCTGTACAGTCATACACCAACTGGATTTTCCCGGGTTTCCCCGCTAAATTTAGCTGTAGAGCCGCGAAGGACGTTTCCACGCGGTTTAACGGTTCGATAACCCTTAAAATGCTATCGCACAAAAAAAAAAAAATTAGGCAAGTTGTAGGAAAGCAAATATATTGTAATATAAAATGCCGCCGCGAAGCAGCGGTTCTAGAAAATGTACCGTAGCGACGCGAGCTAGCCGAATGTAACCCGCAGTCAGCCAAGACGAGACAATCTCCCGAAGCGATCGATACCCCTCAAAAGCATCGTTTGCCCAAAGGGCCCGATAAAGCAGCTAGTGCGCAACCGCGCAATATCGTATACGTCGGTATCGGTGGGTCAAAACAATCTACTCCTTTCTTTATACGTAGTCGGTGACAGATTAAGTGGAAGCACATTAGCAGAGCGAACGCTGGAGAGGAGGTCGCCTCCTCTCCAGCGTTCACTCTGATTCACTCCCCGCAGCCAATGAGATCGCAGCACTAGCCGATAAGAAAGTCAAAGAACCAATCCCGAAGCAAGAAGCGCGAACACAATAGGTCCACCCTCTAGCTGCCTTTCCTATGCTCTCAGCGGACTATATAGACTGTTGTGGGAAGTCTCGACACGTTAGTAAAAAAAAAAAAATCGACTGTAATTACAACTTTTCTTGGTTAAAAAAAAAAAAGAATTTAATTGGATTCCTCGACTACTTAAAAAGAAAAGTAAACGGCCGTTACCCGAAAAAGTAACCGTTGCAGAACGACTGATTGTTCCTGTCGGTTTGAAAACGGGTATTTTTCGTATGCTGTTTATTATTGAATTAGAATCGCCGAATTATAAACTCCTTTATCCACTTAATTCACCAACGTTGGTAAACCATCTTCTGGTCGGGTATTTGGTTCGAGGATTCCTGGGTAGCAAGCTTGAAGAGACAAAGGGCGCCATTGGAGAGTGGAGGGAAAATAGTACTGGTTACCGGTAATCTTAGTAGTACTTCCAAAAGTAATCAGGTTACTATTGCGATTATTTCCTAATCGATGTATATAAAATATATTACAAAATTGCTTTCAAAAGTAATCGATTCCGATTAATCTGATTACAAGTAATCAGAGCCGTACAAGTCTGGTCGTGGGTTAGGAAAAATTGGGAAAAAAATGGTTCCAAGCAGAGGGGTCTTGCACACAAAGCTCTCTGCTCGCAACGATCGGAGGTTTCCTCCTCTCTAGCTGCGCTAAAATGGAAAGGATAACTGGATTTTGGGGAGGTGTAGTTCTGCTTTTTTTTAACCCGCAAAAGGCCATAGAGTTCCAATTCCGAGGAGCACCGGACTCGGCATAGTCTACCACACGCCTTCCGCATACAACGCTGCTGTGAAGAGCGCGGAATATCTGGTCATGGCTAGACCCTTGTTGGCTTTAGATTTGTTCAAAGTCCAAGGAAAGATTGAGAAAGGGAGGGGGGATCAGGATCGAATAAATTTATCTATTTATTCGCTTATTTTAGGTGCTCATAGACAGCTCATGCTTTAGCAATGATGCACAAAAGGAAGATTAGATACTAGTCAGAAACTAATTAAATGCAACGATGCTTTATTTAAAAACGTCAATATGAGTCGCAGCTGGGTTGTCACACAAGTGCTCTATGCGAGTCCTGGGACTAATTGTGATGATTTTGCTGAAAAAGAAAAGTAAGAAAAGAAAAAAACCTAGCAAAGAATTGTTTTCAAACATGGACATATAAATATCTGACTCTAAGAGGACCCTAAAGTATACGAATTCAGACAAATTCTCAGGAAATTTTGCGTCCAAAATTTATTGAAACTAAAAGTATAACGCGCAAACATATTTTTTCCTTTATTGTAATCATCTGTTTTAAGGTGATTATCCCTATCCGTTTCCAGGTTCCAGTTCATTAATTTCAGTATCATTCCTTATAATTAGGGTTCCGCGTTTTCGGTTTTTATTTTTTCGAAATTCGGCGCACTTTTTTCGGTGTTATTTTAAAATTCAATTTTCGGGTTTTTTCGGTGTATAGTTATTTCCAAAAAAATGTTACCGTTTTTTTCGGTGAATATGAAAGGAACACCATCGGATACCGGATCAGATGATCCTTTTAACTGTGATATTTGTGATCACTCAAAGAATAACTGCACATATACATACATGGTCTTCGCTACAACTTCCGTCAGAACAGACCTCAAAATCGCGGAATTCGCGGGCATAATCTTCAGCGCGCTTCTTTTTCCTTCTAATTCTGACGACGTGACAATCTGAGGTGATGACCGTATAAGAACCAGCGGAATGGCAAAAAAAAAAAAAAAAAATCTGTTGTATTTATGTTTTTATTTACGGGGAAGTTTGAGAGAGGATGTTAAGAAAGGTATTAACGGCTTTCCTCGATGTCCTGTGAGGTGCATGAAGCAAAAACCTTATACTAGCCCACATCCGAACTTTTTTTTTTTGGACCGAGAACTTGACACACTAAGCCCGATCACAGAAAGGACACAGATGTCCCGCGGTCAATCCAAGACCTCTTTTGTTGCATGTTGAACCTTGTAAGAGGGCAATCACGAAAACGTCACACAATGTCGAACCTTGCAAAGCCCTCTCTCTCCTAAAAACTGACCTTTTTCGGTCAAAAGCGAATTTAAGAAAACGAAGAAGACATACTTTTATCGGTTTTTATTGGTTTAAACCGAAAACGCCCGAACCTACAAACACCTTTTTCGGTTAAAACCGAATTTTCGAAAATTGATTCGGCATACTTTTATCGGTTTTCATCGGTTTAAACCGAAAACTCCGAACCATACTATAATAAAAGAAATGAATAAAGTATCGGCCGTGGTGGATGTATCATAGCGCGCACCTAATTAAGATTAAAATCGAGTTCACACAACATTCTCTTTAAATATTTGTTAGAATGAATAGTGCTCCATTAATGCTGCAGATTCACGATGTGATCTCATACAACACCACGCACGCACGCACGCTGCTCGCACAGACAAGCGAACGCACACATGTTCGCGTAATTGTTTCTGCTCAAGACTTGAAAAGGAACGCGATTAAAGCACCTCAATCGGTTAATCTCGGAATTAATATGTATTAGAGTGATCAATGTTGCATGCTTGATCGCAAATGATGTTAAATAATTGTATCTAAAATCTCACTCTTTCTAAAATTCAGCCTTTCTGTGTGGGCTCCTCTTTAACTCTTAATTCGTTTTTCGCGGAGCGATTGAATTAGAAGAAATATAAGAAATAGACGCTCGGAAAAGGACGTCGTCGACCTACGAACCTCCGAATTTCGAAAATTGACTGTACATTCATCAAGGGCTGATTGCACGAGGAAGCTCTTTGATCTTTGGAAGTTACTATGCAATCAAGAATCCCTAAAGACAGCCGAGAATGTATAAATGTTTGACGAACGCAGAGGTCGCGCTTTCCTAAATGGGATTATCTCAACGATGTCAACGTTACTCGAGAGTCGCTTTCGCATCTTCACTACTACCTGGCGTGCAGGTGAGACTTTGCATTACAGAAGCCAAATTGGTTATCTGTACTTAAGAATAGACAGGAAAGTAGCGGCACCTCACCCAATTTGTATTCATTCATTCAGTCATTCATTCATTCGTTCAATCATTTATAGACTATACGTCCCTTCACCAGACAGCCATTGTTGGTTTTTTTTTTTGTCTGTATGTTGTATTCTCACCAGAGAAGGAAACTGAAACTAAGTTAGAAAATGACGAAAGTGATTTGAAAATATGGTCTAGTTTCCATTCTTTGTACCCGTGTCTTTAAACACAATAAAATCAAGTTTAAGGTTCAATCATTTCTCTTATTAATAAAACGAGAAACAAAAACGTGGAAATTTCCTTATTGAGATGCATTTCCCAATTATAAGAAATACCACGTCCAATGACATAAATTAGCCACGTATCAGCAGACTTGTACGGTACACATTACAAGTAACCAAATTAATTGTAATCGATTAATTTTTCGAGAAATTTTGTAATAGTTTATATACACTTATTAGGAAGTAATCACAAGAGTAATCCGATTACTTTTGGAAGTACTAAAATTACTTGTAACCTTCATTATTCGTCCCTCCCCTTTTTTACGCCACCCTTTGTTTCTAAAAGTTTGCTACCCAGAAATCCTCGAAACCAAGTCTCCGGCGGGAGAACGGTTTACCAACATTTGTGGATGAAGAAGATAAGTGGCTTATAATTCGCTGATCCTAATTCAATAGAGGACACTACGCAAACACCCACTTTGAAACTGGCAGAAAGATTGTTCTTTTTAAAAATCCCAAGTAATTGAAAATGTAATGGTTACTTTTTTTCAGTACCGGCCAAATACTTCTCTTCTGAAGCAATCGAGTAATCTAATTGACGACGACTTTTGAACCAATAGTAAATGTAATTGCAATCGATTGGTTTGTTCGAGTAACGTGTACAAGAGTGCGCATGACTAATTCCACATATAAGGTAAGGCTTGTTGTTCACAACGTCGTCGTGCTTGGATCCCCGACAAACTCCAAGCGACAAAAGGGAGTTAATTCGTAGACCGCGTCTCCTCCTCCGCTAAAGCCCTCCGCAACGAAGAAGCCGCTACTGCGCCTGCGCGCCCATGGCCTTGACTGTATTGTTCCGGGTATCGTAGCGGCTTGCGGAGAGCGCTGCGGGACGGCAAAAACGATCTACGAAAACTCCCTAAACACGCTGGTGCTCAACGCTATGCGGAGCGAAAGTTCGTCTGCTTCTTTTCCAGGGGTTGTGCTGACGTCAGAAAAACGCCGAACTCTGATTGGCTCTGGTTGAAGGATAGTTGGTAGACCTCAAAGCAAGCTGCCTCGAGGTCTACCCACCATCCTGGTAGTCAGAGCCAATCAGAGCTTGGCGTTCTGGTGTCCCCACAACCCATGCAAAAGAAGCAGACGAACTTGCGCTCCGCATAGCTAACACGTGCGGTGAACTTCCACCAAAGTTAGTTCTGGCACTCGCCGCTTGGCATCATTATGCGAAGTGCCAGTTTGTTACGGGTGCGTCGAGTGTTGCCGCAAAGATGGAGGAGGCGAACTAGAAAACACTCCGATCGAAGTCTTCGGGCAGCCATATGAACACGGATCATGAAATACCAATTAAGAAGAGAGTGAAAGCAGCAAGGATAGAGATATAAGATGAGGATGTGCGAGGGAAAAAATCAGCCTTCAAATATAGAAATCATTGAAGATGGATATTGCTTGAAAGCTGAGGCCAAGACGGGAGTGCTGCGATATAGACCGGGTGTTTCAGCGGAGAGTTTAAAAAAATTTCTGAAACAAGGGTGTTTGACTAATTAGGAAAACTGTTCAGCATTAAACTTTTTTAGGAAAATTGTTTAGTATTAAACGTTTTTAGGAGAATTGTTTAGTATTAAACCCTTTTTTTTTTTCAACTAGTGAAAAGAAACATATAGTTCCAATTAGAAACTTGCGGAGCGTCATCGAAAACCCCTAAATAAGTCAATTCTAGGAAGACTCGTTTTTGATTTTCCTATCATTCGCCTTTTCACATCTGCACGAGTGGAAACTTTAGCACACCCCCACGCTTCACACCTGCCTTAAGTCTTACTAAAACTGGTTAAGTTAGGGGTTTTCAATGACACTCAGCAAGTTTCTAATTGGAACCATATGTTCATTTTCACCAATTAAAAATGATTTAGTAAACCTTTTGTAATTATTTTGCTAATTCGCGTGTTTGTTGCAATTCCTAACGTCCGCCGTTGCTAGTCATTAGTTAGCGAAGGGTGTATTTTTTTCCATTACCAACAACTTGTAGGGATTTTTGAAAGTATTCGCAGAAACGTCCGGTAGACGTACACTGCTTATGTAAATGGGGTTTGTGAGGAGTGCCGAGAGGAAAAGGAGACGACCGAACACCTGTATACTCCATTGTTAAGGGAGAATTCAATCCGCCGTTTCCGAAGTCGAGACTGATTCAGTGAAGTCAGTGGGCTCTAAGCACATAGAAGAAGAAAAAAAAAAGACTTTGGGAAGCTGACGGTAACGAAGCAGCAATTGTCCGTAAACACCAGAGCGAAAAGACAACAGACGAAAAACAGAAACTGACAAGACCAAGGCGCTGTCCTGTCAGCGCCTGTTCTTCGTCGGTTGTCTTTTCGCGCTGTTTTCGACAGTATGCTCAATTCGTACCAACTGGGCCACCTTCTGTCCTTTCAAGCAATTATCTGATCGGCTGCGGAAGTCGAGGAAACAATATAAATAATTTCCTAACCCCTTCCTTTTTTGGAAGGTTGAAAACAGGCGCTTTGGAAGGTTGAGAAGAGGCTATTTAGAAGCGTTGGTATTAAATGGCTTGAACTTAATGTTAAGTATCGTGGGTAGGGGTTATCTGTTGTGAATACAGACACCGGATGGCGCAAGCCGCCGACCAACTAAAAGGGTTCAGCCGAACGCATCCATCCATCCAAGTGCATTTCCTTTGACATGTAAGACATTATTCTGGAGTTCTAAAACACCAAAATGGTAAGCCACGAAAGACGCTTTTGGGACGAAATTGCCCTACCTAATCCCTTTACGCATTCCCGCTGTCACATAACGTAGATCACCGGTATTGGATTCTTAAACTGCTTCGCAATATGATAGCTAACTAGCTAGCTAAAAAAGTGACGTTCTCTGCATTTTAACAGGCGTCGTTTGATTCGTGTTCTCGATTCAAAACGCGAGCTTTGACTACATGTTCAGCGGCACTGTCAATAAGCGATTCGAACTGGAGATGTCCTCTTAACGGCTCAATTTATACAATCGCGTAATCAGAAGACGGTCGCCATACCGCTATTTGAAAATATATATATATCGAGAACTGCAGCACTAATTACAGCCATACATCGATAGCGGCGCACGGCGCTATCCTATCAAAACGTCAAATCAAAGGCGCAATAAACTTCTCCTACGGTCCGCCATCGTACGGCGTAGCAAAGCTGCTAAATAAAAATAAATAAAAAAATTCTGACGCATGTTTGATCAAAAAAAATAATATATATATATAAACACTATCTCGAGAGATTTCACGGGTCTAAAATGCGACAGGTTTATGCCGTCTGTTCCCGGCTCCCGAAAAACCCTTCCCCCGAAAAATGAGGATGCAGCCTTGTAGGAAAACATAAAAAGAAATTATCATCGCGTTCGTGGCTCTTCGAGAAAACGCGAGATCGCCTCGGAATGTCTCCGCTACGTTTCTCTAGCTGGGGCCGAATTTATAACAACGTTCCCAAATTTATCTACTTTCTCCTCGCTTATAATTCCTCTCTTTTTTTCTTTTTTGTGGCGGAGGGGGGGGGGGGGGGGGGGGGGGCGTGAAGTTCTTTTAATGCATTGTTCTAATCGCAGCTACGGACATTACTACTTCAGGCCCGGGGTTCGAGGGCCTTGCGGAGCCATTAGCCTAGCCGTTACATTAGGGCCAACGACGAACTTCTGGGATTTCTAGCGGCATTTTTATGCGACCATTTCGAGCCACAGAAAACAACGAACCTCCTTCTCCTTAAAAATAAGAAGATAATACAAAAAAAAAAAAAAATTCACCCAAGGAATTTGCGTCACGTGCCGGGTTCCCCTCTTCTAAATTTCCGAGTAAGCGGCAATTTTATCTTCTGGATTTCCGAGTGAGCGACAATTTTATCTTCCTCTCTCTCTCCCAAACACACTTTGTGCATATTTACCTTTTTATTTCTTTATTTGGGTACCTTCAGGGCCACTAGAGCATTACTGAGGGGGAGGGCATACGAATTCACACTCACAAAATTCACACAATCAGAATACAAACGGACTAAGCAATTTTGTTAGAAAATAATTAATCCGCCGTGTTAGTAGGTACAGGATATTTCACTGACGACTGATATTATTGAGAAAAAAAAGATAAAGCACTCAAAATCAATAAACGATTCGTTCCGGTTCACGTCAATAGACCACGGAGGACGTCAGGTCACGACCGTAAACTGATAAACAGCCAGTTAATGACCTATATTCACGTGTTAAATTCTGTAATGTACGCCTTAAGGCCCGTTGCCACACTTGCGACCTCTTAGAACCTGCTGCCTTGGAACCTCTTAATACCTCTTACAACGAGGGGACACACTGGCGCCATCTGTTGGGTAGCAGTGTAAACTTGGCGGTCCGGCATATTTTCTATTTCTCTCGCGCATTATCCTTTCTTTCTTGGCTCGAAAAACTTTTGTGAACGTTATAAACGAGCCTTTCTTATAGGTATTACGCACATTTGACCTCGGAAATCCCGCGAAACCTTCGCTCTTGTGAAATGCAGTTCCAGAGTCACCGCATAGATGGCGCCAGAGTGCCACTCTGTTCTCTCGCCCTAAGAAATTTTAAGAGGTTTCAACAGGTCTCGTCTCTCTCGGTAGTACTCGGTTGCAAGTGTGTGAACGGGCCTTTGCGCCGGCACCTTTCCATTAGAAGCAATTGTTATCCTTGCGTTCAAAGACGCGCCATTCGCCCCTTTTATTGTTTGGCAACTAACCCAGTGGCGCCATCTATCGGGTAGCCCTGGCACACTCCCGGTTCACGTATATTTTCAAATTGTTTTTAGTCATCATTCTTTTATCGTAAGAGTGAATTGAGTCTGACAGGGCTATAAATGTCAATTTCCAGAAGATTGTGTGTAGTATATTTGATTTCGCAAGTAGTGCGAAACCCGCCGCCTAGTTGAAAACCGGAAGTGGTGGGGGGCTAATTTGCACACTCACGCCACAAAGGTTTCAAATCACGCGAGGAAGAGCGAATAGCAGTGGTTAAAAAAGGAAGAAAACTACATTCTTCTCCGCGCTATTCAGTGGTGAAATTGGGCTATCTCAGTCCGCTTTACCAAATAAATTTAAATAAATAAACAATCTGCCTCGGGACGCCTAGAGCTCCAGCTAGGTTGTCACGCGTGCAAAAAGACTAAAGTTCCCTCGAAGCACAGCGGCAGCGGTGGCGCAGCAAAACTGGATAACTACACCAATCCATTCAGACTTTTATTTTTTTATCTGAAGAGGTTATTAGCTTTACTCTATGATGAACGAGTAAATATTGTCACGAATGACAAGGTAAAACAAAGAATAACTAAGGAAAATAAAACGTTTAATGGGGCGAACTTGTGCCCAAAAACAAAAAAGGAAACAGAAGATAGCAGCAGAGCGTCGCGGGCGTCGAGGTCGGCGTAGAGCAGAGTCGAACGCTGGGGCGAGACTGACTGCGGCTCGCCACGCGGAGCCCCTTCTGTACATGCGTGAGCTTCTTGAATAATCGGCGTAGAATGTTCGACGCGTAGAACATTCGGACCTCGAACAAGCAACAGGATTCTCGAATTTACCAGAAAAGTAAATTGCCGGAAGAACAAAAAGGTGCGTCACTCCCAAGAACCGAACCCTGGCTTTTCGCGTGAGATGCCGGCACCATAACCGTTAGGCCACGCGCCCGCTTGTGTGTGTGTGTGTGTGTGTGTGCGCGCGCGCACACACGTGTTTTTAATTTTTGTCCCTCAATATTAACGTTAAAGGCTGATGATTTTACACCGCGTACTCAGTACTCTAGTAAAGAAGTGAACGAGAGCTTTCATGGACATTTAGCTTGAAGTTGTGTTATATTAAATAAACAGTTTGTACCACAAAACTCCTTATCATTTAAACTCTTTAAAACAAAAAATTAGAAAACACTCTCGTTCACTTCTTTAATATAATACTGAATACGCGGTGCAAATTGATCACCCTTTCAACATTGATATATTGGGGGATAAAAATGACAAGCTCGTGCAAATCTTTACTCGTTCATTATATAAATAATTAGTAAACCCACGAATTCAATAGTTTGCCCTAGAAACCCCAAGAATCGAAGGAATGTGTTGATAAAGCTACATTTGGATACTTTTTTATTTATTGGAAAAAAAAAAGTTTCACAGTCAATCAAGACGACCGTCGTGGGCCCAAAACCTTAATGCCGGACGCTCGTAGTGAACAATGAATCAGGCGAGCTTGACTCGCGGAGAATATCTCTATGAACCAGTTCAATCAACGTATCATCGTCCCACCAGTGTCACGTGCTCATCCCAGGGGAAACCCAGCAGCCGTGATCGATTACTGCAGACGTTGCGAATCCTTGTCTGGTGTATCAGCTGCAAGGTATCTCAGGGAATCAGGATCCTTGATAAGGAGTGAGGCCCATTTATCGCCCCTCGGCCCCGTCAAACAATGTCCCAGTTTTTTCACTACTCTTTTCTATCGAGTCTACTTGACGATCTTTGTCTGCGTAGCCGTGCCACACCTCGGGCATCATAATCGACTCGAATGTGTGTCTAGTATGGGCGTCCAGTTATAACCATAGAGTTATTACAATAAGCGCTAGAGACGCAGCTGGCGCTAGTGTTTACGGGACTTCCGGTTGCAAATTGAAGCAGACAGCAAACAGTCTACTTTTCCAGTCGCGCTGTGTATTCCCATGAGAAAACGTGCGTGATATTTTTCTCTTCGCCGGGAAATAACAGAAATCAGCGTAGTTTCTTTCCTCGTAACGGGTACTATGTAGCTTTACTCTTATTATAAAATGTAATTTATTTAATGTTTTTTTTATTACTGAGCGATGTTTAAGTCAGCACAAATTGAGGCCCAGGTCTATGTTGTACAGCATAATATGTCAATAAAAGCTATAAATTCAAGCATATCGTATTTATTTCACAGCACCAACACTCGGTTACTGCTTTATTTTGATTATTCATGCACAGTTTGCTATTAATCCAGTACGCGTTCTTCGTTCCATACCTCCATGCTTCGTTCTTGTCGCCTGTTTTGATTGTTTGCTTTGGCATATATCAGCATCCTTTTGGTGTTTTATCAGGCTGATTCACTCTACGTACTCCATAGCATTGACTGTATGCGTAAATAAGTGTCCCATAATAAAAGTCTGCAACGTCAACACATGCCGATCCTTTTTCTGCGTTCCACATTATTTTTGAAAGGTTGCCGACGCCTTTGGATTAGAGCCTGATATGTTCCTTCGCTACGAAAGAAGTAAGCCTCTTTTATACCCGGACCTACAAATCAAACTCATGAAGGCCGCCAGCTACGTGGACGCTTTGAATCTGGGTCCTACCAAGGTGCTTCCGGATTTTCCACCATGGAAAACTCCGATGGAGAGCATTCATCAAATGGAAGACCAAAATCAGGCCCCTCAGCGACGGCATTAGCAAAAGAGCAAGCCGGTCAGCCAGGCCAAGAGAGAACATCAGGTCAAGCGGTCAAGGGTGTCAAGCGACGCAGAGGAGAAAATGATGACGAACCTGACAATGACGACCAAGATGAGGATATAGGAGCGTATGAAGCAACATCAGACTCTACCATGCACGTCGACGTGGAGAAAAGTGACCTGGAGGGATTCATACTCGTTACACACCGACGTCAGCGAACAACTGGAGTGCCAGTTTTACTGACCCCAGTCAACGATGACCAACGACTCCAAAAACAGAATCCGCTCAAACTAAGCGAAGAAATAGCGGCAGCGGCAGACGCCCCTCTTGTGAGACATCATTTCACTGCTCGGGGAGGTCTCCTTGTAGATGTTGCAGACGCTGCTACCGTGAACAAGCTGCTGAAGGTTCGTTCTCTCTGCGGAGTTGCGGTCCAAGCAACCATACCGAAGACCTACATGCGGAACAACGGCCTGGTGACAGGGGTACCGGATTGGTACTCGGACAGCGAGCTAGCGGAATTCCTGGAACCGGCTGGTGTGATCGCAGCCCGCCGACTCTACCAACGTCAAGCAAAAGTTGGCGAAGCGGCTAAACCGACTGACCGAGTTGTTCTAACTTTCCGGCCAAACACAGAGCGCCCAGTGAGAGTGAGCCTTGGGTTCACCAAACATGCACTATGCGATTATGTTGAAGCTCCCTCCCGATGTTTCAACTGCCAGGAACTCTGACACATAGCCAAATACTGCAAGAACGCTGTCAAGTGCAAAAAGTGCGCAGGACAACACGCAACCAAAGACTGCAAGGGAGAAGATCCCGTGAAGTGTGCAAACTGTGGTGGGGACCATCCTGCCAGCTACGTCAACTGCAAAGCGCGCCTCGGAGCACTCGCAAGAAGCAAGGCTTTTGTCAATGGACCACGACAGGCTTTGAAGCCAGTGGAGACCGTGGAGGCCAACGATACGGACGCATCGCAGAAATCACCTGTTGCATCGGTCGCCATATCAAAATCCACAGACAGCCAAACAACATCTGGCGCGAAACCACAGGAGGGGCGACGAAAATATAGGAAAACGAACAGCGCCAGTAAGAATCTAACAGGGAAACAGACGCTACTCGAGGAGGAGCTTCCTCCCTTACCACCCAGAGAATCGCAAGTCCCCAACGTGTCCCAAGCTCACCTGGCTTCTTCGTCGACGGGTAGACGCCTCTACAGTAGAGCGACAGAAAATGTCCCACCACCACCACCAAAGAAAGAAACTGATCTGCCTGGGACATCAAATGTCAACGACATAGTAAGTTTACTTTTCTCTGCCTTACGAGGCTTCATTGCCCAACTACCTCCAGGCCATCTCAAGATGGTACTACAAGAAATTGTGGTTTTCGAAGTGACGATTACTGATATGATCCGAAACTGGATGTAGTTATGGCCCAGGATCCAAAACATCAATCAACAGTGCCCCCCAAAAAAACAACATGTGCTATTAATAATGCAGTGGAACTGTACGAGCCTCCCAGTAACATTGGCGGCACTGTCCTTATATTTACAAACTTATCAAATACCAATCTTAGCATTTAGTGAAGCAGGACTACCAAATCAAGATAGTATTTCCGGACACACATGCTACAAAACTCCCACAATGAAAGGTTTTCCCCGCGGATCTGCGGCGTTATTTATACGAAAAAATCTTCCCCAACATAAGATTGACACAAGTGACCTGTGCACAGAACATCTCAAGCTGATAGCAGCGCATGTAGTCGTAGGTGGACATCCACTATGCATCGGCTCAGCCTATGTGCGTCCGGGGAAGGGCAAGGCTACTGTTGCGAGTGCGGTCGCCGAACTCTGCAAACGCTGCTCAGAGCCTATTGTGTTATGCGGTGACTGGAACGCGCATCGCAGCCTCTGGGTGAGTGCAAAAGATGATGCTAGAGGGACAACACTGGCTCAGGCTTTTGAGGATTGTGATTTGGCTATAGCAAATGACGGAAGTCCGACATTTTTTAGATCACCTGCCACCTACAGTGCAATAGACATCACGGCATACTCAACAGACCTCAGCATACAATGGAGAAGCTTTCCAGATACAATGGGCAGTGACCACTATCCCATATCTATAGAGTTAGCATGTGTTTGCTCAACAGAATAACGTATTGGGCACTTCATGACTGGGACAATTACAGAAAAGATCTCACAGCATCATCAGAACCCCTAGACCAGGCGATAGTGATTAGTGCTAAAAGAGCCACAATCAGAATGCTCCTTCCAAGCCATTATCCCGAGCCCGACTTGACACTATTTAAGCTTTTTGCGCAACGAAGACAAGTAGAAAGAAAACTTCAGCGAATCTATACACGTGAAGGCAAAACCCTGCTAAATAGAATAAATGCAATCATTCTTTGATATGCAAAAAAGACCAAGCGCAAGCAGTGGGATGCCAGTACAGCGTCGGCTGACGCTAACAAGCCTGGAACCCACATTTGGTGAATTTTGAACTGCTTCACGGGGGAGAACGAGACGCAGACATCTTACGCTTCCATGGCACTTCGTCTGGGCGAACATCTACAAGACACACCGGAAAGTTTTGCGGATTATTTTTCAACGCTTCAAAGTGAGGTTGGAGCGGAAAGCTATGCGGTAAAAAAGAAATCACCTCTTGACGCCCTCTTCACCGCAGGCGAACTAGCCGCTGCACTAAAAATGTGTCGCAGAAAAAGTGCACCCGGTCCCGACGGGATCACAAATCAGATGCTCCAAAACTTACCCGACGGACTACCAGAGGAACTTCTGAATTCCTTCAATATTATATGGAACACAGGAAACGTACCACAAACTTGGCGAGCAGCATGGGTTGTTCCTATACACAAGCCGGAAAAATCGAGAACAGCATCATCTTCATATCGACCTATATCGCTAACGTCATGCGTAGCGAAACTACAACAAGAACTCAACTTTGGCAATATTCTTTGCCATCAGCAAGGCTTATGACAATGTACAGCATTCCGCAGTCTTGAGAAAGCTAACACAGCTTGGAATGACGGGTCATTTACAGGTCTTCCTAAATAATTTTTTCGCTGGACGAACGCTCCAAGTTCGGCTGGGACGAGCAGTGAGCTCGCGGCGTAAATCCCTTTGTGGCCTGCCCCAAGGAAGTGTACTATCGCCGAAACTTTTTAATCTCCTTTTGTCAAAGTTACCGGAAGCACTCTCCAAGTACACTCTTCCTACTAGTATGTCGATTTACGCGGATGATATTTGTATTTGGACTTCAGGCTTCAGGCATCATGGTCTACGAAATGCTGCTCAAGCTGCCATTACAACCTCGAGTAAGTACTTAGCTGAGTGCGGACACTAGTTTTCACCAGAGAAGATGGCGTTCATTCTTTTTCCCGGAAAAAATAGAAACAGCACACGAATAGATCTTCAGGTAAACGGAACTCCGATTCACCGTGTCCGGCAGCATCGATTTCTAGGTTTCTCCATCAATTCTCGGCTGAATTGGCATTCACAGGCAATGGCTACGGCAAAGTCCACAGTAGTAGTGAAAAATGCCATTAGGAGGGTGGCGGGACAGTCGTGGGGGAACTCTCTAAGGTCTATGCTACGTCTCCATTCAGCATTAGTAGTTTCCCGCATTTTATACGCCCTCCCTTTTATGAAGTTATCTCGGTCCGACTCCGAACTTCTCGAACACATCCATAGACGAGGACCTCGTACAAACCTTGGAGTCCCCAGTTCTACCAGAAATGACCTGGTGTACATAGAGGCACAAGCTCTGCCACTGCCTCTTTTGGCAACGCAACACATACTTCTACAGAAGCTCCGCTTGCACAAAACAGCTACTGGAAGGAGCCTGCTTCAACGACTAGCGAAAAGGACAAGTTCACACTTTCACATTTCTTTACAGACTCTGAAACACCTAGGGTGGCAATCAGAAGCACGACCAAATAGTTTTGACTACCAGCCTAAGCTCCCATGGGAGGAATACATCCCAAAATGCAATGAGAAGATCCCGGGCATACTAAACAAGAAAATATGTAACGAAGTGGTGCTGAAAATGACAGCGACGGAGTACATTGAAACAACATTTAAAGAGTTTTTGCAAGTTTAAACGGATGGTTTAGTAAATCGTCATAAAAGAAGTAGCAAAGCCGCCTATGATGTCCCAGCCTATAACCTTGAGTGGAGCGGCCGTATCAATCAAATGGTGTCCTCCACGACCGCAGAAATAATAGCAATTGTGGAAGCACTCCATACTTTCAAAAGATTTACACCCCAAACAGTAGTTCTGCCTACAGACTCTCGGGGTGCACTGGAGCAGCTAGAACATATACAGGAACATCGGAAATCGCGGTGGCTGCTCGGTCCCCGACAGAATCTCTTGGGGACTCTGGTTTCAAAATATGTTTTCAATGGATTCCCGCCCACGTTGGACTCGCAGGAAATGAAAGAGCGGACAACCCTGCTACGAACACACATAATAAAGAGCGAACAATACACACACCTGACGATCCGAAAGCCTTCCACATACTTGTCAAAGAACATCTGGGCTCTTTGTCAGAGGCAAAAAATAGCCAACATCAACCCTGTCTTAGTGGAAGCCTATACGCCGCAAGGAGGCAACTCTACCAACTTCGCACCGGAACCGCTCGCACCGGACAACTTTTGCACAAATGGGGTAAGATACCTTCAGCCTCCTGTGACAGTTGTGGTGTTACAAAAGATTTAAATCACCTACTGTGCGATTGTAATAAGTTTGAGAGTCATCGAAAAGACTTCGCTCAAGAACGTAACAGACCTAACTTCAAGATCAACGATATTACAGATTTAATATATCCAACTGGAAGAAGAGCTCGAAGAAAGCTACTACAGACCCTTTTCCTAAACTTCCTCCAGGCGACTGGACTACAAGCACGACTATAGAATGAAATACTGAGTGCCATTTATACTTGAAAGACCGGAAGTGTGCGTGACTGGACCTGTGACTTATCTTCGAAACAAGACAAACACTGAGTTTTTTTTTTTTGTGCGTGTGTGAGTGTGTTTTTTCTTCTTCAATCATCATTTATTTCAGTTGGTTGTATTCGTTTTATTATTTCATCTTCATTTCTGGGCGGGACAATGCCGGCCTAATCGGCAAGGCTAACCGCTCATTCACACTGGAAGCGGATCCGCGTTCGCAGAGCGGTGGCGAACGCGCTTGCGTAAAGATCCGGTACAATTGCAAGCGCATTTGATGACATCAAATGCGCGAGAAATTGTACTGGATCTTTATACAACCGCGTTCGCAACCGCTTTGCGAACGCGGATCCGCTTCCAGTGTGAATGAGCGGTAAGTCCGCCCAAATATTTTTAATAAAACGTCACCTCTCTCTCTCTCAGCTGTTTTATGTGGGGGATCGGTGGCCGAGAGGGCTAGGCGCACCAGCTCGGAGCACGTGGCGCGAAAGCTCGCGCTGCAGAACCCAGAGACCCTGGGTTCAATACCCACTCCCGCCCGTTTCGGTCTGGATGAGCATCGTACCGATAAGCGGTCGAGTATTACTACTGCGTGATTCACGTCAAAGAAACCCATACTAACCGTTGTACTGCGCTGGCTAAATTTCTAATCTACAGCTGAGACACCAGACGCCTATTGGTGCTGACTAACTTTCGGCAGTATAAACATACACACATTACTTAGGCTCTTTGAACGTGTCCGTCTGGGAAACCCTGAGGTCAGGTTCACAAAACGGTCTCACGTCAAAAAACATGTGTAAGACAAAACGTACTCCAAAATCTGTATTCACGAAGCGAAATGTTCGTAAGTTTTGCGTAAGTTACGCCAGAATCCTACGACAACTCCGAGGTGTCTTACGTCCATAGTGACCCTGAGACGTAGGAAGAGTAAAGAAAGAAAAAAAAAAACGGACAGAACAACGAAGTCTCTATTTTTACGCACTTTTTTACGATTAAATCAGCCATACCAACAGCGTCGCTCAGTTCTTTCCGTTACTTGTCGCGACGACGAACGGACATTTGTTTTTCTACGTGCACTTCACGCGCGCTCCGACATCAAGCAGCAAGAAAGAAGAAAGAAGTACTCGAAACCAACCACGACGGAGATGAACATTGGATCCGCAGATATCCGGAAAGAGCTACAACGGCAACGATCCCGCCGACCAAGCGACCGCCAAAGGTCAGAGCAGTATATGCCAGGGGCTAGCTCGGCACTATAGGCCTAGCAAAGCGTTGCTCTGACGATCCCTGGCCAAGCCCGTCTACAGGACCGGCTGGTTCGCTGTCTGGAATATGCCCGCGTTACCCTTGTGAACCCTTCCCATATTAAAGGTGTACGGAAACGAAAGTTTTGCCCTTATTTCTTTGATTAGATTTGGTCCTTGTTGCGGTGGCAGCCCATAAACACTAGTCTAGACCAGTGGATCTCAAATGGGGGTCCGCGGACCCTTTGGGGTCCGCGAAGGCATTCTAGGGGTCCGCGAAGCCCTGCCTCATCAGTCAAGCCCGGCAATAAAAGTTGTCTTTTTTACAGATCGAGAAGGAAATTTTCCATTTCCGGGCGAGTTTACTCGTGTGTATGTCAATAAGAGCAGTCTACTTCACATTAGCCCTTAGTTAAATCCATTTATTATATCATTTTTATATTTAACCTATACCTTACCCCTCCCCTCACGACGAACGTGGTCTTCCATCATCTCCGCCAATCCACAAGGGGTCCGCGAAACATCGATGGTTGAGAACCACTGGTCCAGACTTTGTTTCTGGACTGCCGGCACAAAAGTCAAGAGAACTAATTTTAAAACGAATGGCCAGATTTCAAGATTGTGCCGTTGGAATGCCGCCACGTCATCGGCCTCTAGAAAACAGCGTTAGTTCGCGGCAGTATGGCCCTCTCGTGGTGTTACTTAGTCTTGAATGTCACTTGGAGGAGAACGATAACGAGTCTACTACACTTTATATTCTAGAGAGTTTTAGTAGATCGTTCCGATGACTCCGATAAAGATACCCGATACTCTGCCTCCGCCTTTGCGCTTACATATATAGTATCGTTATCGGGGGTATCGCAGGCATCGGAACGATCTACTAAAACTCTCTATTAACTTGCACAGTGCTTCCGCAACGTGCAGTTCACACCATCAAGATCGCCGTTCTTTGCAGACGAGTTAAATAAGAGCTTGATCCGAGGACGCGAGGACCTCTGCCAGGCCAACCATACCACTTCCCCAACGGGGTATGCGCTGTGAACAAGGCGCTGAAATGCGTCACCCAGGACTACCCTATATACAAAGCGTGCAGGAGTCGCAACTGCTGGGTACTGGCGGTTCTTTCTAGTTAATAGTTCCATCGAGCTGCGGTGTGGAATTAACTCGGTGAGCCGAACGCTCGTGGCACATAAAATACCGGCATGGCCGCGAATGACGCTACGGGCAAGCTATATGTATAATCCATAGGGCGTACGTCCTCAGATATTGCTACTAGACGAGATTGACACGCGTTGACGCCACCAAGCGGCAAGGCTCACAACTACTGTACCCTTGACCGGGCATGAACTATTGACGTCACAATCGCGATACGCATCGCGCTTCCCACTAACCGATTTTGAAGCGAGAGAAAGAGCTCGCGGCCACGTCATTTCGTTTCCGTACCCCTTTAATAGTTTGCTGCCTGACCTACATTTCCGGTCAAGAGGTCAGATATTCCACTTGTCATCGCCTTGTTTTCAGAGGCAGCGGTGCCGAACGCTCTCGTCGAAAAGGAACACTCTCACCGATTCCGTCTCCCTTTCTTTGAGTGTGTGTGTGATAGAGTGCTCAAATAAAAGCCGTATACGTTACCTTCGCAACATGTGACACGTACACTATGCTATTAGTTCGCCCTTTTTATTCCGACACGACGGTACGTCAACACTGTCGAGCTAGAGCAGTTCACGCGATGCCGCTCCAACCTTCCTCTGCCGAGTGTCACGTCAGCATCGAGTTGCAATCGAAAAAGATCGGTCCCGAAGCACTTACCAAGACGCGGTCCAAGAGCGCGGTTCCAGTGCTTCGATCAAACACACACGTGTCCGCTCCCAGTGTGAACTGGTATTTACGTGTCTCTTGGTGACACTCTCGAATCTTAATGGATGTCGGCTCGCTCCCTCATCCCCGAGGCCGCGAAAAACACAGCGGCGATTGGTTTCTTGCAAACGAGCGGCGCGGGCCGTCTCCTTTTAGCAACGATGACAGTTGTGTTTACTTCGTAGCGATCGAATTCGTAGCAGTCGACGAAGGCGGTTATCCCGACCTCGGCATTCGGGCCCGTTTAAATCGTACAATAACGTCGACATCTCCTGTACGGACACGATCCCTTGACAAGCGTTGCCGGAAAGGCCGCCAGTGCTTGTTGTTATTCAAAATCCACGTGCTCACAACCAAACGCAGTTCTTCAATTGGTTGTTGGTGTTGCCGAAGACGCTGCCGTCATGGCAACAGCCCTCCCTCGCGGGCATCGGGAGCTTGCGGGACACCGGAAGTTCTAGTTTTCCCGTAGGAGAATGTCGCTTTCCTCCTCTCACTTAAGAACGCGTTCGTGAATACCCATTTCTCCACTTCTTACGATATCCGTAACATACGAACTTTGAGCTAAGTTGTGGCAGCCTAAAAAGCAGCTCTTCGTGCATCTGGTCTCTGGTCTGTACGACCAACGTGTCAAAATTGGTAAAGTCGCCCATAGATGGCGTTGAGAGAGAACATAACGAGAGAAGGTAGAGACACTGCCAGAAGAGAAAGAGCAGGGGAAAGTAGTCGGGACGTGAGGAAACGGAGAGAGGAAGCGTGCGAAAGAAAAGTCATCGACGTCTCTAGCAGACGACATCGGGAGCCAGAAAGAGATACGGCGTTGTTGCGCTTGCACGCCGCGGCGCCCCACTCCCGTCTGCTCTCGTTTTTCTTCTTCCCTTTCTAAAGCAGACGAGAAGAGTCGTTTGCTAATCGAAACGGGACCAGCGAGTATAAATCGGCAGACGCGGCGAACCAATCAGGGGACTCGCTAAACCGGCGTGGCCGCTACCGCCCTCTCCACAGTAATCAGTTGATTTCGCTCGCCTTTCGAGAACATTTCCCAAGTCCTTATTTCCTGCTTAAATTAAAAACCAAGCGCTAGCAGAAAAAAAAAGAAAAGAAACTAGGGAGAAAAAAAATCAGATATGCGTGGAAGCAGGAAAATACGGGTTCTGCAAAAAGAAACCGCGACTGGATTGAAGACCGGCCGTTTTCTTGGTGAACTACAAAGAAGAGCGACGAGCCTGAGCGATGCCGACGGTTCACTGACTTCGTGCCTATCGTGAGGCGTGATTATTTCTTGGTTCCTCATACAAGCCTTCCTGTGTAAACTGTAAACATTTTTTTTTTTTAACGTTACCATATTATAGCGTACGTCCTGCTTGAACAAAACGATAGCTTGACGCATGCTAAAACCCACTTCGGTTATAACCCACACCGCTCTTGTTCGACCCAAGCATGACTACGCATCTCTTATCTGGAATTCACATCAGTCGTAACCCGTAGATAACTTAGAGGCCGTTCAAAACATACCTACCCGTTTTATCCTCCACAACCACATTAATAAGATTCTTCTTGCAGATCGCAGCAAAACGTCTCGCCTGTCCGTTCTACATCAACTTTTCTACAACTCACCATTCAAACAAATACACATTGTCGAGCAGGCAGTCACACTTCCTAGAGCGCGGACAACTCATGCAAACTCCAGCTCACTACTCCTAGAACGAACATCTTTCAATTCTCTCCATTGCAGTTATCGTTTTCCGACTGGAATTCACTCCCGCGGGTATAAGTGCGCAACCTTACATGGCCCGACCAATTTTGAAGCTGCCTTCTTTGAAATATAATAACCTAACAATTGTTTTACTGTTTGTTTTCCTAGTTTTAGTCGGCATGTATTCTGACGTTTGGTCCCCACCTTATGTAAAGTCCCCCCTGTGGGTGATCTAAGGGAACAACGAAATAAGATTAGATGAAATTTAAACTCAAAGAACTCAGATCTTCCAGGTCTCGGTAACGAATCTAGGACATGTTTGCTATTGGCGAGGAGATCGAACTATATATATAGGGGGTGTTTTATTAAAATAGTTGTCTCCAGAGAGCTCGGCGTGTATCAGTCTTGGGTAGTAAAGCGTCACTGTAACTGCGTTACTTTTTGACGTAAAACGCTATTTGGCTAGGCGTTCGGCATTTCGTAAAGCCCGAAAGTGAAGCCCGGGCAAAAGCGTGGCCGCGTGGTTCGACACTGATTGGTTGGCGGGTGGGAGAGAAGGAGTGGGGGGCTCAACACTGATTGGTTAACGGGGAGGTCATGTGAACAGGGTTGGAGAGAGGATGAGAGGTAGGCGAAGAGCCGGAGGTGGGACAGGAGGAGTAGGTTAGAAGGTTCTGGAAGGTCACCAGGTTAGTGATGCAAAACTATCGATAAATTGACTATCGATACTATGGATAGTTTTTCCAAAATTATCGATAGTCGACTATCGATAGTTTTTCGATAGTCGACTATCGATAGTACTATCGATAGTTTTTCGATAGTCGACTATCGATAGTACTATCGATAGCGTTTCGATAGTCGACTATCGATAGTACTATCGGTAGTTTGTTTTACTATTGATAGTAATATTTCTGGCGACTATCGATAGTACTATCGATAGTTTTGCACTACTAGAGCTAACACAGTTGCCGCACCGCCGCTCGCCTCCCTTCCTCCTCTCTTCGCCCAAACTCCCGTCTTCGTCATCACTGAAAGCTGAACCAAAGTTAAGATGGTAAGTGCTTGGGCTATAAGGAGTATTCACTGGGCGCCATATTTGTGGGTGCTGCCTAGAGCGCATACTCAGAACGAGCCCACATTAATAGGCTGCTAAGACCGGCACTCTTGAGGGTGCGGAATGCACTCTACAAAAGAACTGTGGAAGCTCGCCATCCGCACGCGCTCAGCAGTCGCGCACACAGCTATGGCCGCCAGTGAATACTTCCTATACTCCGTTTCACCTTATGTTGCACCACAGACAAGGCTAGAAGCGCGAGGTCATAGCGTTGGAAGCTACTCTTAACGCACGAGAGCTTGTGCCGCCGAGATGTGCCCTAGAGCAAGGTGCTCGCGCTTGTAGCCTTTTCTGCAGTACATCATAAGGTGAAACAGAGTATAGTTGGTGTCCCATTTGAAAAAATAAAACGGGAAAAATAAGAGGGAGCGACACAAACTGCTAGTGTCGCAAAACTATCGATAGTAAACCGTGACAGTTCTATCTACAGGTTTACGATAGTCGACTATCGATAGTTTCCCGATAGTCGACTAACGATAATTTTTTGATAGTCGACTATCGATACTACTATCAATAGTTTTTCGATAGCCGACAATCAATAGTATTATCGATAGTTTTTCCATAGTCGACTATCGATAGTACTATCGATAGCTTTTCGATAGTTGACTTTCGATAGTACTATCGATAGTCTTTCGATAGTCGACTATCGATAGTACTATCGATAGTTTTTTGATAGTCGACTATCGATAGTACTATCGATAGTTTTTTTTACTATCGAAAGTCAGATTTCTGGCGACTATCGATACTATCGATAGTACTATCGATAGTTTTGCACCCCTACACCAGGTTCATCACTTCGAGTGTACACATGCCACGCGTTAAATTATCCCATGAAGAGCTCCGTCAAGCGTCTGGCTGAACAAGCTAGACGTGCCGCTGAACGATAATATAAACGTCTGTGACGCTAGAACGTTTCACGTATGGCAACAAAATTGCCAAGCAATTTGTCCGATTTTCTTATTTCGGTATCTTTTAAATGAACGCGCTAACTTTTCAAAATGTATCGTAACTTTAGTTTTAACGACTTCTTCTGGAGTAACGACGACAGTAACGACATTACTTTTGTCTTTACATTTCGCACTTTCTTCAGCAATAAGATGCCGTTGAACGAATACAATCTAGCCATTCCACGTACTTTTCAAATTATGTTCTCCGACAATCTGAGCGTCACGTTCGTCTTGTGTCAACATGCGCCAACCGCCAACTTTAGTTGCACTTCCTGTAATCAACTTGGGGGGGGGGGGGGGGGCGGGGGAATCTACTTTTTTTTATTTGTATACTCTTATGGAAAAGTAACCTAAAAGTAACGCCTTAGCATTTAAAGTGTAACTGTAATGTAACGAATTACTTTTCAGCTGCGGTAACTGTGACGGTAACTTGACTATTTTGATATGAAAGTATCAGTAACTGTAAGGAATTACTATTTGAAATTAACTTACCCAAGACCGGTGTGCACTCAGCACAAGGCCTATACGCTCGTGGGTATTTTTACGTCATCTACCACGAGTGAGCGCGGGGCGTAGACTGGCCACACGTGCGACGTCAACGTTCAGTTACGTCAGCATATACTACTGCGCTAGAAAGAAGAAAACAAAATGCTTCGTCGCCTTTAAAGTTAAAATAAAACACTTAAATGCGTGAGCGATAAAAAAAAAAAAGAAGAAGAGAAAAAGGAACAACACGTGGAGATTGCAGTGTCTGAGTTCACATATCTCGCCTCCATTATTTATTTATTTTTTCTACCAGAGTCAACGAGAAAAAGTAATAGAGGTTAGAACTACTTCTTGTCATCGTGTCATCTTCTGAAATCTCGTTAATTGATGCCTTTACGTCTTCATAACGACAAGATAAAGACGAATTATGTTTCCGAAACAAAATCAAGCGTTTCCTCTTTTTTTTTTTTTTTTTTTTTTTTGTCAGGAAGAAATAAGAGTGGCAAGAAAGGGGGGGGGGGGGGTACTTCATAAGGCAGAGACGTTCCGGGAATATGGTTTCCACTCAAATGGGAACGAGAAAATAAACTATCCGTAACATGGGTCAGTAACTCACGAAGCCTAGTTGCGGGCCTCTCTTTGCATTGAGACTTGTTCTCCGGCGTTCTTAGCGGTTAATGAAACCCCCCTGCCCTATTAAGGCAGGCTGGAGACCACCAAACCGCCGATACCTGAAGCGGCATTAAACCACTTACCCCTTTATCTAAGCAGTTAGACGGCTGTCAATGTCGACATTTTCCTCACTGTCACCTGGTGTCATGCATTCGTGATCGGTGTGTTCTCGCGTAGAAAGTACCCAGCTCGCGTCGCCGGGCTATGATTTACTTTTTCTCACACCTTCTTCGTTTCATCATCACCACCAACGTTCGATTCCTATTGAATCCAGCTGCGCGGTGCACGGGCACGACGCTCTCGGAGACACTTCCGCCAACACGTTGTACAAGGCACAGCACCTCCAACCTTCCCTGCCGCCACCTTCTCGCCCTTGCAGATCTTTTTACCTGACTTTTCCTTTTTTCCTCGTGGCCGCTTTAAACTCTCCGTTGCTTTCTTTCCTGGCTTGTTTCTCTTTTCGTTCGTCTCGCCTCTCGAAAGTGGGCGTGGCCGAATCGGTGGCTGCAAAACAAGAAATTAAAAAAAAAAAGAACGCACGCGCGAGGCACGACAGCGCGCGAGCGAGCGAGCGGGCTGCCGTCTCGATCAGCCGGCGGCAATCCAGATCTGGAGCAACAGCGGCGGCGGAAAGCGGCCGCCGCTGCGCTCTGATGGCCGGAAAACGGGTCCGTGGGCCCCCGTTGATGGCCGCCAGTGGCTTGTCGAGACTATTCCGTCGCCTGTTGCTTTCTCCTCGCGGTCCACAGTATAAGCGGAACTAGCCACGCCGACTGTGGTCAAGATCCCGCCATCTCGGTTCCGGGGTCAGTTGAGACCTGGCTGGATACTAGTGTCAAGACTGTGGAATCCAGGTTCCGGAATCAGTGCGAATTTGGCCGGATATTGGGACGAACATATCTGTCTACGACTGTGGTAAAAATCCCGCCATCCGTGTTCCGGGATGAGACCGAATCTGGCGGTGTGCTGGACCGGCAAGATCTTACTTCGACTGTGGTCAATATTTCGCATCACTTTTCTGGTATCACTCTGGCTTTGGGCGTATAGTGGGTCAACCAGATATGACTGCGGATGTAGCAGACTCCTGCCATCCCGGTTCGGGATTAGTTCAGATCTGGTCGTATGCTGAGTCGACGAGATCTTGCCACGACTGTGGTCAAAATCCCGCCATGCCGGTTACGGTATGAGTCTAAACCTGGCTGGATACTAGATATGCAAGCTTCAATTCCTACTGTGTCAACATCTTGAAAACCTTCTTCCGCAATCACTCCAGGTCTGACCAGATACTAGGTAGACTAGATCTGACTGTCACGGTGGTCAAGATCCCGCCATCCTAGCACGTAATAAGTACGGATCTGACCGTATACTGAACCGAAGAAATCTGAACACAACTGCGGTCAAGATCCCACCACCCCAGCTAGGAGCTTAGTATAAACCTCGCTCGATATTAGATCAGCAAGATCCAATTCCGAATTTAGTCAAGATCTCGAAAACCCTTTTGAGGAACATATCACTACAGGTCCGACCAGATACTGGGTTGACCAGACGTGACTGCCATTGTGGTCAATACCCCACCACGACTGTAGTCAAGATCCGGCCGTTCTTGCTCCGAGATCAGTCCAAACCGGTCTGTATACTGAATCACAAATCTTGATCGTGACTGTGGTAATGATTCCGTCATCCCTTTTATGAAATCTGTTCGGATCTGACCAGATACTAGGCCGACAAGGTCGGATTACGACTGCGGTCCTGATCCCTTCCTCCCGGTTGCGGAATCATGTTGGATGTGACCGGATACTATAGGTGGGCAGGTTTAAAACCCACTACGGTAGATCTCGGCCATCTTGGTACTGGAATTAGTCGTGATCAACATCAAATCAAATAAATTTACTTAATGTCGCATGGTAAAAGCCCATGACAACAATCTGATCGGATACCGGGCCGGCGAGATTTGGAAGTGACTGCATTTGGAGCCCGAACCACCAAAATCACTGCTTTATATTCGCCATGGAATCGGACTTTCACATGATATATGTTCTTCCCTGGCACATTTTTTTTAGGACGTTTATGTAATGTTGCTGCTCACGTTAGTTTGCATTTATTCTACATATATTTTGTAAGCCTCAGTTTTTATCAGAGATTAAGTGACTGTGTAACAGTTGACTTTTCCCTAACGAGAACGACTGTTTATGGATACAAAATAGAGCCATTACAAATTGTTTATAAATTTAGACCGGCATATGTAATAATAACTCTCAGTATAAACTATTTTAAGTAAATCTTCGACAATACATCGTAGACACTGGACAGTTTAAATGTCGATATATAGACCTTTCCAAAAAGCGCCTTCTGCGCGCTGCCATCTTCGTCTGCTGAGCTGTGGAACGCCTTCTGAGCATGCGCTGTTGGTCTGCTGTGCAGTATATCGGATGCTGCGCATGCGTTCACAGCTCAGTGACTCAGCATTTTCCGCCCGGGCGCTTCGTTCGAGACTGCCGCTGGAAAGGTCTATACTTTAGCCAAATCCTCAGCTATGTTGCATACATTATGAATCCCACAGAATCTCCGAAGCAGGCGGGTAGAGACAGACCATCGAAGTGGGAGCTTGAAAGACGTAAAACGTTTTGACAAGTGACGACCAATCGCAAATGCCAGACACCAAATTGAAAAAAACAAAAAATGTTAAGAGCACAAATTTTAGTCAGGGTCAGCCCACCCTCCCCGCACGCGCCCACCACCAATGTTTAGCACGACATGTTTTTGGTCAAGTCGGTGAATGATGCCCGGGAAACTTGAAAGCGCGACCAGAGACGGACACAACAAACAGGACACGGGCAAACACTTGTCCGTGTCCCAGGCACGTAGCCAGGATTTTGTTTCGGGGGGGGGGCGCCCATGACAAAATGATGTATGAGGGGGAGGGGGGAGAGGAGGTCCCAGCAAAATGAAAGATTTCGGGTGGATACGTGCCTGCCGTGTCCCCTTCGTGGTGTCCGTCTCCGTTTGCACTTGCAAGATTAATAAGCCCCCCCCCCCCCCTATTATATTCCGCTTCAGAATAAGTACAAACACAGACGCTCAAACAGTCAATCAGGCAGCATAAAAAGCGCATCGTCACGGCGTTCGTCGTTTTTGTACGTCTGTTATCACCCGCTCAACCAATCACCAGTCTGAGCCCACAAGGTTGGCCGCGGTCGGACTTAATGTGAAACGAAGTATAATTAATTGGCCATTTCGTTTAATCCCCCCGGAGAGGATTTTTTTTTTTCTAGGTGATAAGAAATGAATGTCTGGTCACTGACGACTATGGTAGTAGCGAGTGATATGTTTGCGCTTCAGGGTACACAATGAGTCACCAGACAGCCTTGCGAGACATTCCTGAAACGCCAGACCGTCGTCTTATTAGCAAGCGTATCTATATAATCGACAGACGGCGGTCGAGACGCCCGTATCTCGATTCCTGTCCAAGGACGTTGACCATTAAGAAGCATAAGGTGCCCGCAAAGCCCACAGACGACTCTTAAAAGCCGTCTGTTTTTAAAACGCGAGAGGCGTACCTTTATACGCGGGGAAAACGCGTTATCATCGTTCACATCTTTTTCTTTTTCCTGTCTGTGCCATCTTTTTTTTTCTCGCTTCACAAAGGCAGTGAGTAGTTCAAAGACTATAAGACGACCCAAGTACTGTAAATTCATCTTCTGTATCTTATTGACAATCTAATTCTGACGTTTTGTCAGAATATAGAACATTCGCAATCGATTAAAACAACTAGGATTCAGTGATAAATTTAAAATAGTAAGCGTGCGGGCGACCTGGTAAAACCTTACCATGACGAATTATACGCGAGACTGTGGTAAGAAAAGAGAAACATCAAACAGTTAAAAAGACAGAAAAAAAACCACACACACACAAAAAAAAAAAAACAAGGCCACTCAAACGTTTCTTTGTCCTTTAAATTGTCTCAACTGTTCGATGTAATTCCCTTTCCTTACGATAGACTCAGGAATAAATTCATCATGGTCAGGATTCGGTGCGAGTGAGTGAGTGAAAATACGTTTATTGACACTGGTGAATGGAGGAGTCCTGTGTTTCCTGATCAAACCAAAAAAGTTGAAAACAAAGACACCCGCTTGTAAATATTCTGCCAACCCACATTTATCCGAAAAGTTAAAATATGAATTGCGTTGTGTGCATGTCGCGTCGCAGTGGTCGGCTCAGTGGTCGGCCTTCCACGAGTGGCCGAATGCTGACTATGACGTCAGCAAAGGATTTCTCATCGACGGAAATAAGAGTAATGTAAGAGTTTCAAGTTTGACGGTGTTGGCAGTGTTGCTTTCAGAGCGCAAGGATTTCAAGCTTCAACCATGCTCATTACAAACACCACCGAACTTGCTGTTCGCAAGGTAATGACGTCACGAGAGGGAACCATAGCAGGGCGCCATCAAAACATCTCGCCGCCAATATACATCGGGAAGTTAGTGAGTACTTGTAAGCCGGGGTCACACTGCCCATACAGCATACAAAAGACAGTCTGCATGCAAACACGAGTCACTGCAACATCCGTGGTTCGAACGCCGCATGCCAAGTTTTCTTCTCTAACGCATTGCCATGAGGCATTCGAAGCACGGATCTCGCGGGGACTCGCGTTCGAATCTGTATCCAGACTGTCTTTTGTATGATGTATAAGCAGTGTGACATCTGGTGTCTCATATTGACAATTGCAAGCATGGCATCACGACTGGTGCCCCAGGCGTGCAAGCACGTGTAACGTGCGCTTGAAAATAGCTTTGGCAAGCTTGAAATCGCATGAGCTTTCCCGCACGAGCAGAGAAATGGCGGCGGCCAGTCGCTTTGCTTGAAATCGTGTATACGTCTCCGATGTATATAAGAAATTTAGCCAGCTCGATACTGCTATACTAGCCTAGGGTCTTCAACGCGCATCAAAAAGTAGTGATACACAAGCGCACACCCAGCAGAACTGAGGGATCCAGAGCCCCCGATCCCTGGGTTCTGCATCGAGAGTTTCCGCTCAGCGTGCTTCGAGTTCTAATGCGTTGAGAGACTCACCCGGAATATTTCGGCAATAAAACTTTCCACGACTACGAAGAAAAACAAAACAAACTAGTTCTTTGCGTTAGTTTCGGTAGAGTGCAGGGTCAACGCGGTCCTGGGAAAAAGGCCGCTCCAGGCTCCTTCCTAACCTGATTTGATTGACAGAAGTGGCGGCTTACCGTCACAGTCCGCCCCGGTTAAAGGGATAGATGTTGCTGCATTGTTGGGGAGGCACAAAAGAGGCTAATTTTAGCTTCCGCATTGTGCAAGACCCTGTTCAAGTTTCGGGTTTGTTGAGGGGGTAGTGTTTTCGGAACAATGGAATCTCTGAATGAAGACTCCCAGGCTGTCCGATGCGACACGTTCGAGACAACAAGGCCGCATTGCTGAGTTCTCTACGTCACACACTTGAGGTGAGCGCGAGACACAGGTTGTACTTGCCGTCCTCGTGTTCAATCTGCGGCCCACACTGGCCTCCGCTAGGTGACGTAGAAAATGAAAGACTACGGCCTTCTCGTCCAGGGGGTGTTGCCCAAAGGCCAATGCTCTGGCACTTTAGACAGAGGATCTTAAGTTTTACACGCTTCCCGCAGAGCCGTCAAAAGAGGGCTAGCTCATCAACGACGAAAGCCTTGCTCAGATTAATGCGTGAATTTGTAAAAACTTCAGTCTAGTTCAGGCAGGGTTAGGCATTCTGACGAGTGCAGTATGCTATCGTCGTGTAAATAATCGCTTACAGTTAATATTGGCTTCTGTTCGTTTTCATAGTTTATGAGCAAACATTATTTACCTCGATTCAATACGCCGGATTTTTTTTTAATTATAAAGCTACAAAATTAAGCTTCGATTAACAACTAATTGCTTACAATTTTAAGTTTCAGGAAGGCATCATCGGTTACAAGCCGAATTTGCGAAAGGGGGAAAAGGAGGCTAAAAAAACAATTTGAATTGACCTAACAATATAAACTCTGAACAAGGAACCATATAGCTATTGCTAGTCATTCATTTGAGATGCCGTCTATGGTCACTGAACATTTAAAGAGGCGGTGCAACAATAGTCAGATGATTTTTTTTTTTATTTTACAGGAGCATTGCAGCACTAGTGGGACCCACACGCAACGCCACTGACCAAGAAGCTTCCTCCATGCGGTGTAATGTCAAAAATGAAAGCGAGCGTTTTGTTTCAATCTTTCCTTCGCAAAACGTGATGACGTAGCTTGGATGTCACAGTGTCCCCAGTGACGATAATTGAATGCGGCCCATAGGTAACACCCGAACATTGCGTGGGTGCTCGATTTGGGATCGCGATAATCAATAGATCGATAAGCATTTGGGCAGTGGCTCGTGCCCAAGCGCTTCAATCACGACAATAGCCGAACCCTAACAATGCCTGCACTCTAAGAAAAAAAGGAGGAAAAAGGTAGCAACGGCGCGTTTTCCTCCCTTCTACTGACCAAGCGGACACGAGAAGAAGGGAGGAACGAGACGTTTTTCTCCATCTCCAGGCAGACGGGAGAAAGCTTCCGCCCTCCCGAGGGCCGAGTCATCTACTTTCGGTTTCGTTTTTCGAGCACGTCGCGCACGTTGTTTAATAAATCTTGTTGAGTTGATTGAGCTTCAGCGGTAGCGAAGGCCGCCTGTAATTCCGCCTCCCAGTCCAAACGTGCAGAACATTTCGGTTGCATTGACTTTTTTACCACTAATTTTATCAAACGAGCAAACGAAGCCGTTAGAAACAGAGAAGTTCCGGAGCAGTGCCATGCAGCACACTGGGCTAAGATGACCGCCTCCGGAGTGCGGAACGGCGTTTCGACGTTGACGACGTTATGGAAACCGCGGAAACTGCGTCCAAGACAGGCCGGTTTTGCTGCCGGGTGTCTGGGTTTCTTCTGTGCTGAGTTTGGTACTGTTTTCCGATGCCGAGTGCCAACCGGCAATCAACCTGGTTCTGTACTTCTGAGTGTCAGGTCAGCAACCTAGCAGCAACATCGCGATGGCAGTGTTGTGCGTTGTGAACAGCGTACTCGAATTATCGCCGATGTGACCGTGTGTTCGCGTGTCAGGGGTGTAACAATAAGATGAGATGACGTAAACTGTCAGGCAGTGTTGCCGCTGCATGGTCGGGCCATGTTCGGAGGGGGCGGGGTGTCGCAGGTTGACATTCCGCTTCACATTAAAGAGTTTAAGACCGCATGAGAGATTACGGTGCAATCGATTGACCTGCGGATAGTCATATTGCAACGCTGGTCTGAACCGTAGCGCCTATCGTTCAGTGGCCAATGTGACTGTCGTCTGCGATGTCCTGTTGTCTCATCCCCGAGAGTGATTGCGCGCTGGCGAAAGAAATGAACAGTATGGAAATATGACGGAAAGTAAGTATATTTACAGTTTGCAATTTTAGCATTAAGAAAAATAGTAAACAAAATTAACAAAAAAGAAAGTTATCTTTTATTTTGCGGAAAACATATACTACGGTTCCTGGAGAAACTGCCGTCCAAGTGGCGCACTGGGATGAGCACTAGAAGTTTTCGAGCTCGCCACGGCCATTGTTGCACGCCATTGTTGCACGGTTACCGTGCAACAATGAGTCAAGCAGGCTGCTTCGAATTTGCTCTTTTGAGAGCGGCTTTTGGTTTCGCGAATGGTTTACCACTCCTCCGTGATGTGCGGTATAGACGAAGGAATTGTGGCTCGAGAAATAGCAAAGGTAAGGCGTAAAATGCGCGAAGTAACTGGGTAGCGGTTGTCTCCGTTTAACATAGCAGCGCTGACGATGAGAGGACTGAGTGACTGGCAGCTTTCGAAACACAAGTTTCTTTACTTGCGGGGGGAAGCTGGTTTCGGAAATAAAAACAGTTAGCGGAAAGCTCGTGTTACGCTTTTATTTGCTGCTCATCTCGCCCCCTACAATAGACGTAGCGTCCTCGTTAAGCCTTATCGAGCTCGATTTGCTCGATTCGGAGCCGCCATAATGAGATGCAGGCGACGGGGGAACTTGGCTCCCCTGCTTTCAGGACCAAAGTTTCACCCTTTCCGAAGGAACATGGGTTACAAGACCGTTCCTCCCTTTAGGGAGGAGTGTATAGGCCCTTTTTTTTCTAGAGTGTGGAACTCAGCGCGTGTCCAGTGCTTTGCCGATCCCCGCGCGTGGCTCTCATAAACATTGGCAGCATATAATCGACACCAGATCACGTGGCCGCTTGTTCTGGCTGCAAGTTGAGGGGGAAAATGCTGCTCGCTTTTCTTTCATTTTTTTTTTCTTTTTGCAACTACCATTGCACAAGGAGAAAAACTAACAATTTTTTTATAGTTTATAAACGCCAGGGATTAATCGTAAGTGGCATTTACGCAAAGTAAAAATATTGACAGCGACCTTTGTCTCCGAAGTTTCATAACGCATGAAATGCATTGGTGAGAGGATCGGTGTGTCGCGTGACGTTTAGTTTCCCGTTAATTTTAGCGGGGAAACTGAATGGTTGTATAGGTCACGGGACGTCAGGTCACGTGACGTTGATATCCCCCCTTCCCCCTAAATTTAGCGGAGAAACTAGATTGGTGTCTGGGTCACACGGCGTGCATTTTCCCGCTAAATGTAGCGGGTAAACTAAATTGGCCTATATAGGTAATGTGACGTCAATTTCCCGCTCAATTCAGCGGGGAAACTGAGTTGACGTATAGGTAGCGTGCCGTAAATTTCTCCAAGGTGTATAGGTGACGGGACGTCAGGTGACATCACGTGACGCAACTTTCCCCGCTAAATTTAGCGAAAAATGCACGAACAAATGGATGGACGGACAAAAGTTTGGGATTAGGGGGGGGGGGGGGAGGGGTGTAGCGTTAAAAGCATTTCATGCTTTGAAAAAAAAAAAAAAAAAAACATCGTTGCACCGCGCCTTTAAACAACGCAGGGCGTAGCCAATCTCGAGCATTTTCTTGGCCCACAGTCCGCAGCCAATGAGATTGATATTCATCCCCTGTAGCATCAGCTGCGTATTCGAGACTTTCTTACTTTGCTCATTAGTTTGAATTCCCACCGGAACGAATCAATCTAAAATTCGATTCGGTTGCGCTCACAGGCTAAAAAGAGAGAACTTACGTTTCTCGCGTACGAAAGGCGACTTCTTCTGCACATTATAACGTACCTTTAAAGTCTGGTGTCGCAGGCAACTGGCATAATCGAGTGTAGTGGTTGCGAGCCTACTTAATATTCTGGCACCATGTCAACGAAGGTGTGCTTAGCTTGAAAATCGACGCTTCCTCGTTTCTTTCGGCCGTCCAACGAGGGCAATGAAACCGTAATTCCACGCATTAGCGTTCGCTCATATTTAGCAGAACCTTAAACATCACCTCGCTACCTGATTGCATCGAGACCTTGACAGACACGGTGAAGCCTCTACCTCAAATCCCGGCTAAATTATCACTATATTTCATCTTGGCCTAATCACAGAGGCATTCCATGTTCCAATTCCTCCTTGTAAGATAACAATAAGAAGTCGGTAACAGAAACTAACATACATATGTCAGTACAGGACACCGTAAACCAGAACCAACCGATGTTCTCGTAAGGTGTACACCACACTCTAAGAAATCTTGAGTTCTTTCTTTTCCTGAAAGCGTTTGGAAAAGCTAACATCCCTACCGAGAAAAACAAACAGAGTAACTTTTTCACAATCTAGATTATAGAACTGGAAATTTAACCGGAATTGCTTGTGGAATCCCGAAATCCAGATTGCAGACGAAAGAAATGATTTCTGAGAACCTGAAATCCAGATAGAAGCCAGATAGATTTCCAGTTCCATAATCCAGGTAGCAAAATGTTATGCTGGGTCTTTTGGTAGGCAGGGTATAGGTATAATCTATGAAGAGATTTTGGTAAATGACGAGGCTTTCAAGACATGTTTAGTCCCAAGAAAACGGTCCGTGTTGTGACACTGAGCACTAGATTCCACCATGCTTAAAGGGACACTGACACGTCAAAATCATATTTTTGTTTTATTATCCGAAACGATTGAAAACGGGGCCGGGACATTAACCTCGAAATTCGAAACTTGGGAATTCAGTATCTGTGAATTAAAAAAACAATTTCCAAATGCCGAATTTGAAGTTCCCGCGCGATCCCCGCCAGTGCAGTCAGTCAAATTTTGCGGTCTCCTGCGACTCGACTTTCTCTCGGACCTCCGCTGCCCCGATGCGAGGAGCAGGCGAGCTGGCGCGCGGGAAAAAACCGGTTTCTTCCCCAACTCGCCGATCTGCTCGAGCACCGCCAAGTTTTCTGAGAGAGGACACAAATCTAGGAGGGGACATCTCACCGAACTCTGATTTTTGGTATTTCAAAAAGAGGGGCCGTAGTGCGTTCGCAATTGCGTTAAAAAACATGTTTTACGATTGCCGTTATTAAATGTTATAGAAATGTCACCTACAAAGCTTCTAAATTTCCTGATTTTTGACGTCACCGATCAAAAGAAGCGAGGAGGTAGCGGCGGGAGATTTAAACGCCAAAAATAAAAAGGCGCGCGCGCGCGGGGGAAAATTTTTTTTCGCGATGCGTTTTTTTTTGCGTGTCTATGACTACAACTTGCGTCGTTTTAGACAATAAAAAAAAATACGACCTTTGGGGTGTCAGTGACCCTTTAATGTCAAAACGCGGACTGTGTTTTTGGACGAGCTCCCTCCTTAGATGGCGGGGATCGGCTCGCTCAAGTGCTTTGCGGGAAAGTAACCCCCGGTTTCTTAGAATGCACAGATATTTTTGTCATCTCGGGTTTTTCCTTCATAATTTGTCTCACTTGCTGTCCAACTTGCGCCGCCCCTGCCCCACCCGCGCAAGTTCCAGAGGTGTACGCTAATCATCACAAGTGACCAAAGTACTTGTAATCGATTACTTTTTGGAGTAATTTTTTAATAATTTGAATACATGCATTACGGAAGTAATCCCGAGAGTAGTCTGATTACTTTTGGAAGCACTAAACTTACTTGTAACCGGTATCGCTTCCTCGCCTACGTATAATGGCGCCTTTGTTTGCACAAGGTTCCTAGCAAGGAAACCTCGAACCAAGTTTTCCGACAGGTGGGTGTTTGCCAAAATTGGTGGATTGAGGACATAAGTCGTCTATAATTTGGTGATTCTAATCGAGCCATAGACAGGACGAAAGACCCGTTTTCAAACCGGCGGGAAAATCTGTCGTTTCGAAAAACTGAACTATACCTAAATTGTAAATTTCCTTCCCAGGTTATCGAGTCATAATACTCTTTATAAGCGAGAGTAATTGTTATCAATTACTTTTCTTCGAGTAGCGTATACAAGACAGCTCTCACCCACTATATATGCTCCGTTTCACCTTACGATGGACAGCGGAGGAAGCTGTACGAGACATTGAAGCCAAGCTAATGTCGTGCGAGTGTCACGTTTTGACCTTCGGAAGGGGCCCAGCGACACCCAGGCCGCCATGTCACGTGATCCATTCACGGCGCTGGATTGGCTGGTATACAGCTCGCATAGCGTCCGCCCTGTGGTGCGTCGTAAGGTAATCACGGCGCCATATAGAACCCGTCTCCAACTAATGTGCTTACCGCATTCCTAAAAAAAAAAAAAAATGTGGTTCCCAGATTTTTGTTTGGTGACGTCATAGGAGTGTCACGCTGCCGCCGACCGCGATCCTGGCGGCGTCACAGAGCAGCGGCGGTGGAGTGGCAGACGCCTGTTCTGCCGCAGGTCGCCGCCATGTTGCACATTTTTGGCCACAAGACACGTGACCTTACAGTTTTACGTCTAGATTTCTAACGAAGTACCGAGCACAAATAACTTCCTATTGATCTTTAATAACAGCTAGTACCGACGAGATAACTTATGTTTCGTTTCTTTTAAGTACAAAATGTGCTTTTAAGACAAAAACTCGACCAGCTTCGCGATGCCTCCGCCAGATGTCGTCAGCCGCGGTGCTGTATTTTGGGTTTTTATCGTAGCTAGACACTGATCTTTGGGGCTAACAGTATTGAAAAAATAGTTTATCATGTTTGTTACAGCGATCGCAATACAAATCTCGGCCCAGTTTTGCAGTCTCAGGATTTGGTACGGCCACGTGGTCAAAACTGTACAACATAGTGGCAGCTAAGGGGGGTCGCTTTTGCCTGGTGAACGGGATACCAGTTTATCGCTCTAAGCCCCTCTGCCACGTTGCACGGAAGCCTCGGCTGTCATGGAATTGGGACGCCGCGACGGTAGCGACACTCAGGTTCGCCCGGGGCTTTTCGCCAGCATTTCTACGATCAACCGCCAGGATCGCGCCATCCAACAGCATGATAACCCCGGCTATTAAGACGTCATTTGCTGCCACTTCGGGACCACTTTCGACGCACGAGCGGAATAGGACGCTAAATACACCAGTCGGAGACGCGTTCAGGACTCCTTAGATAGATGAAAGGGATCATAACATGCGTAACTTCCCTGTAAAGCAAAAAGAGACGCTGACCTCGAGAATTACCCGCAATTTTTCAAAAGAATGCGGTTGAACAATTTTTCGTGTTTTATTTAATGCGCACTCCAATGTATCGCATGAGAACATGCCTCAGAACATAATTTTTCACAAAGCAGAACACGCATCTGGCTTTTTTTTTTTCCTTTTTCCTTTTTTTTCCAAGACAATTTTGCAACGTGAGGCGCAGCAATAAAAATTCCGATGCGCTTCAGGAAAAATATTGCTCAGACACTTTATCTCACGTTTCTCTTTTTTCCCTTTTTTTTTTTCTCCCCAGCATGTTGGAATTCTCACAGCCCCTGCTGGCTCGCCAACAGAGTCCGCAGAAACACTGTGCCGATTCCCAAGCACTCCAAATGAACCAGCAACCTGTCTCGCTTAAATATAGGCGTGCCCGAAGAATCACAAAGCTTATCAGTGCAATTCGAAATACTGCGGATCCCTTCCTCTTTCCCGCCCTCTTTTCGCGGAGAGGGCGAGAGAGAAGTATGCAGCACCGGAATCGGAATGCTGCAGAAACGATAGACAGGGCGCTCCCGAGAAAAGAAAACCGTGTCTATCGCCCCGGGCAAATAAACTGTACCCCGCAGAAAGCTCATACTCCTCGAGTATGTGACGCTTGCGGTTAGGATTGAACGGCAAAAGTTTGAGAACATGACGTTACCTGGATGAAAAGATAATCAAGAAGGACGAAAGTTATCTATGAGCCGACGTCAACCTAAGCCTAATATTGTCAAGACAAGAACTGTCATTGCGGACGCTTGTGGGATTTATATCAGCGAAAATATCGGCAGAGACGCTTAAGACCGCTTACGTGTGGAAATACGAAAGCATTATTGGGCAGGAGATCGAACTATATAGGGGCACGCTTTATCGAGCTTGTCGTTTACACAGCCCGGTGTTTCCTAAGAGAGCAAACAACAACAACAAAAAAATTGAACCTCACCTAGTACGGTCTGGGCACGAGCGCTTCGCTTTGACCAGTGCTTTGGTCGTACGACGAGCGGCCTTTGAGTCGTCACCTTCGATTTATTTGATCAACAACAAACCAGAAAATTTGTCTTGTTGCCCGCACAGCTGAAGCATGCCGCTAAAGGCGTGACTGTTAGATCTCCTCCCCGATAGTCCCTTCGGCGAAATATTTACGATTGATGTTTCCGACATGCATTATTAAAGTTCTGTCTGCTGATTCAGTGTGTGCGTTCGCGTATACGTTGGCCACAGTGCAATGACACACGCACTAGGCACACCTTTAGTCAGCCAGAACCGTATACAGCCGCCGTGGCGTCGAGGAAGCGTGCCCATCACGCACCCCGGAGGCCCCAACGCGATTCCCACCCAAACCGAAATGTACAAAATTTTAAGTCATTAAAATTTTTTGTTTACAGGAACCTACCTAAGAAATTGGACGTCAATCCGAGCCTTTTTGACGTATTTATATTCTTTGCCCCGTCGGCCAATTTTGGCACCATCTTTCGGTCACGCCGTCGACGACGCCGGATTTTCGCCTAATGGGGCATAGAATGCTTTCGCATTCAAAACACTTGTCAGCGAGAGAATATTGTTTTCGTTCTCGCTGACAAGTTTGCTTCACTGAAATACGCATGCTACACGCGCCCACAATGTCATTTCTTGTTTTGACATTATAAGGCTTAGGAGGACGTCGGCGCGCAGAGAAATATCGTATTTCGTCTTTATCTTTGCATCCAAGTAACGTCCAGTTTTCACAATTTCGCATTCTATCCCAACCGCTAGCGTCACATTCTCACGGATATTTTAGCTGTCTTCGATGCATTGTTCATTTACTCGGGCCAAAAAACACCGTTCGCTTTTCTCGGAAACGTCATGTATACTATCAAACTCTCTGTTAGCCAATAGTGAATCCTCGGTTCATTCTCGGTTCATTCTCGGTTCAATAGTGAATTCTCGGTGAATTCTCGGTGAATTCTCGGCAGGTGGTGCTCAATGCAACGAAAACTAGCACCTAAAGCAGTAGTGCCGGATTTGGACGTAACTTAGCGTACGCCAGCCCAGGGAACAAAGGAATAATTTTGCAAATGCGGACGCCCTCCTGACGCAGCGATGAAAGCTCAACCTACGGTTGCTGTCCGCAAGGGGAGTTGCACCACCTGCTCGGCCTCCTCCGCAGCCCAGACGAGTCGCGGAGGAGGAGGGATGATGTAGCGCAACTCCTGGACGCCAATCGCACTTCGAGCGTTCACCGCTGCGGCGGCGCTGCTGTCGGTAAACGGCAGATGCGCAGGCGATTCACGCGAATTCGGTTTCTGCACACGTGCAGTACCAGCGCTGACATGCTTGTAAACAGCGTGTCGGTCTATATATATTTAGGGTTTTCGGTTAATACCTATGAGCTCCGATAAATAACCCCCGAAGACGTTTTCCCGGTATGGGGGAAAGCCGAAAAACCCCGAAATCGGAGCTGCCTTTGAATAGGAAAAGTCCCCGGTTTTGGGGAAAGACATCTGCAGCATCGTTTTTGCGACTCTTTTTTTCGGGGACTGCGTCCCTTGCCCCAGGCCTTCTCCTGTGGACGGTACCGGGACGGCGATTTTGCAAGTATTTTGGTCACGGGCATAAGTTCCATGAACGGGCCCACAAATGTACAGATACGGAGTCGTTTTATGCCCTTACTTAGCTCCGAAAAAAAAAACCCGATTTCTTACCGGGCGCTGGAAATAAACACCGAAAAACACAGATACTAAAAGGAAACATAATAAACCCCCAACCCCCCCCCCCTCTCTCCCCCCCGAATGTGAAGAGAAATAAACCCCGTAAACACGAAACCCTATCTACAGGTGACGTAGAAACTCTAGCGCTATAGCTTCTCTGTCTGGGAGGTGCAATTTAAGTTTCATGCAGACGAAAGGGCGACACCGCCTCCATTGCTCGCGTAACTCCGTCTAGGCTGTTCGTGACACAGAACGCACAGTCGCTCTACCAGACCTAAAACGCTCACACCGAACGAGGAAAGCGTTTTATTTGCGTAGTGTGGTAAGCGTTGAAACTCAAATAGCCCGCATGAAGCGTTGAACGAATGTACACGCCGTTTAGTACGTCGCATGACCAATTTTTGTGAAGGGTGATAGTGGGAGCGTGTAGCGCAGGCAACCGTGAACAAGTTTCCCCTGCTAATACTGTACTGTATAGCGCTGCAAAGGATGAAAATACTTCCAGTGAACATTACCTGAGGCGTCAAACAAAGGCCCAGACTCTAAAATTACCGCGTTCTAATTATTCGTATTTGTCGTCCGCTTATTTTCAATGCTCAATTGGCTCGTCTGAGTCAGGGAACACGGTATATGGTACGGGATACTGCTTTGGAGTTGAGCCGCATTACGTATACTTTACCTTTTCCTTACAGCGTACCGCATTTTACGTATTTCTGACCCGCAACAGGTGCATAGTCGGTCCCTTGATGCATAACACGGACCTGGTGCAAATTTTGCATGTAAATAAGTTATCATCATACACAGCCAGACTCGGACGATACTCTTTACAAGTAATCAAATTTCATGTAATCGAAAAATTTTAGAGTAATTTTGTAATTTATCGATTACATTTATAGGAAGTAATCGCAACGGTCATTACGATTACTTTTGCGAGTGCTAAAATGATTTGTAACCATAACTAAAATGACTTGTAACCGCTACGTTAAAGGTGTCCGCTTTATTAGTGGACAAAAAAGCTTGTACCATACATAAATCATCATTGAAATAATCTGTCGTTCACGAAATTCCTCACGTCTCGCTATAGGAAACAATATTAAAAACAAAACAAAACGAAAAAAGAAAACCGAATCCTTGTAAGACTCGCACGTGTAAGTTTCCCGCACCAGGTAAAATTTCAAACTTTTAAACATACGTACAGTCCACGGTACTCCCTTATCGGTACGTGGGCTCATGTCAAGTAAAGCGACGCGAAAATCATAGATAGGGAGTTTGATTAGACCGTTGCAATAACTCCGATAACGATACCCGATAACGATACGATGCATGCGCCCAAAACGTAGGGGGAGTATATCGGTTACCGTTATCGGAGTTTTAGAAAACGATCTATTAAAAAATCCCTTATATCGTATCAAGCGTTGCGCGCTAATTACATTTCCAACTTCTTTCCGTTCGTCAAAGAGATGAAAAGTGGTCCATTCTGTGCCCTTTTCCGGGCACGGCGTATTTCACACAACAAACACCAAAGGAAGGATTCGACGAAGAGTTCTATCTTTCTTTTAATCATTTGATAAAAAAATGTATTTATATACAATTCTATCGTCTTCCAATACTTAAAAAAATGTATTTATATACAATTCTATCGTCTTCCAATACTTGGAAAAAAAAATTAGTTAGACATCTGCGATTTAAATTTCATCCCGGGCAGAAAATCCGTTTATCCGTTTCCGGATAAATAATGACACATTTGTGTTACGGAAATGATGCACGTAGCAAGGAAATCACAAGCTTAGCGCTAAAAATTTATTTCACGGAAGACAGGAAGGTAACAACATCCGGAAATACAATAAACCAAAGCAATTACTCCGTTCCTAATGCAGGAGTGATATCCCTAAAGCAACTGCTGTAGTCTTCAACTATTGGAAATCCCGTTTAGTGGATTGCTGAATTAAATCGCTTCAGTGCGTGAATCATTTGGTGTTTTCAGTATTGTCGTTTGTTTCGCTCCGCCTGCGTAAGTTGTCAATTGTTGTAGTCCTCAATTATTTAATATCTCAGCCGAACGAGGTTCTTAAACTGTTTGAGTGCATGTCTCAACATGTGTGATGTATGGTTCCGCTGTGTTTCAAACAAATAAACGAAGAGATTTATGTTCGGAATATAAGTTCCGTGCGAGTTTATTGGCAAATGTTTGATAAAACTTCTGCCACGACTTAACAATTGAAAAGCGTTTCGAATAAAAAGCTTGGAAAGCTAGCCCTCAGGGAATAGTCTCAAAACAATTTATAGGACGAAAAAAAAAGTTATATAATTTTACTTCGCTGGTGCGTTCTCCATTCCTATGCGCAAAACAAGTCGTCTGCGTCTTGCGCAGGAGTTGCGGTGACGTCAGAACGAAGTCGAGCTCTGATTGGCTCTGATTGAAGGATAGTGGGTAGATCTCAAAGCAAGCTACCTTGAAGTCTACGCACTATCCTTCAATCAGAACCAATCAGAGCTTGGCGTTCTGACGTCATCACAACCCCGGCAAAAGAAGCAGACGAACTTACGCTCCGCATATCCTTTGTTCTTTGAACCAGTTGTTATCCAATTATGGGTAGATTCATTCCCTGGGAGTATACGAATCACAAAACAAAGAGGCAGACTCAAGGGTATGTTTAATTACAAGTGTATACAAAATACCCATGTATAGGTACTTAAATAAAATAGACAAAATCGGAATAAATTAATTCATGACCGTTTTGGCGAAATAAAAGCGACGGAAGAAAAAAGAAAGAACAAAGATATAAACCAAGGAAAGAAACAAGCACATCCTTCAAGATCTCAATCGAGTTCTTCTTTCAGAAGAGCATGATGGAGGTATGATTAAAGATCTGCTTGTGCCGTGCCTTGTTTTACGGGTCTTTCTATTTTTTTTTCTGCAGAATTGGCAAATACGATTGATAATATGTAACTGAATAAAAAATACTCGATGTTATTCTAGATACATATTTTAAATTATTGAATTTAAAAGATGTATCTCTAATACTTTCAGTATTATAGATACATATTGAATACTCGAAGTTTTCTAGAGACATATAAGGCTCAAGGATGGGTAAGCTTGCGTTTGAAATACCGCCTATCCTCGGGTCAGGCCCCAACAAACCTTCGGTTAATCGCTTCCCTTTGTTCGTTTTTTTTTTTTTTTTTCTGTTCGTAGGGAAAAAGACACACAAAGAAAAAACACGATCGAGCTCATTCGAGATTTGTCTCTGAAACGGACCCGATCCGAGCTCACGACAACGCCCGTCGTCCTCCCCGTAAGAGGGCAACGCACAAAGGGGGGTGAGGGAGACTCCGCAGCAGGCATTCACGCGAGGGAGCAGGTCCGGGCGAACAATGGCCCTCCCGGTCGGCAGGTCCGCGGACCAGGCGTCAACCCGGTCAAGGTCCCCCTCACCGTGGCGGACACGGCCGGGCATGCCTCTGGGCAGGGCAGGACTGACCCCTTTCCCCCGGCGAGAGGAGGAGGTCCGGCCGGCCCTCGACACAGGACGACCTCCAGCGATCCTGCCAGACCAGAGGGGGTACCCCTTCCAAGGACGTCGTGGACGGGCGACGTCCTCGGCGAGGGGGACAAAGGCGGGAGAGGGCCAGCACGACGTCGACGTCGTTCGACGTCCTAGAGATACCGGAGTGGGGCGAATGGGACCTCGGACGATGCGAAAAGGGGAAAATGTCTACCGTAAGACACGTAAAAAATGTAACGTACTGGAGGGTAAAAGCCTCAGAGTGGTGACCGACATGCGGCAGAGACTCAGTTTCTTCAGCGCCCTGAAGAGGCTGCATCTTTTAGGGCTGGGTCGCACATTTCTGTTGAACTGTGACAGAGTGAGTTGTGAACTTGGTAAGAACACACTGACCCACCAGCGCCGCCTATCGGTAGTTCTGGAATACTTCTGGCCTGCGCATATATCCGTTTATATTTTCTTTACATATCCTACTTTCATTATTGGCTTGAAATAATGCTGAAAGTGCCATGAGACAATTCCTCATACATAATGTGTAGATTTCATCTCGCACTGGAAAACTTTCCGTCCTTCGAGTAAGCCACAGGGCACAGTTCATTCTAGCACAGTATGGGTGAAGGTTGCCTTCTTTATTTAGTCAAAATGTTTACAAAAACTTATCGGTGACATTCTTTTGATATAAATGTCATTTCACTCGTCAGCAATGCACTCGACGAGCCATTACGTAAAGATTGTCGTGAAAAGAAGTGCAGAAATCAAAGTCGTAGATAGGGCAACACAACGGGCATCGATATTTGTCGGTGTTAGTAACAACGCTGTCACAAGAGGGGCAAGTCAAAAACGTTGAGCTTCGCCGTGATTTTGCTAGTGGGCTTTTATCAAACCGGCCAAGACTGTCCAAGAAACAAAGTAAAGTGGTTGTTACGCAGATGATTTTATGGATGGGTGTGAGGACGTTTATTTTCCTGCGAGTGTACGTCTACATATCTCGTGTAAGGAATGGCTGTATATGCACACCACGATGTGGACCTATAGGTTATTGAAACCACGTGGTCTCCGGGTCCTCATCTAGGCCTAGCACATGCAACCGTGGGTGCCGCCATGACGTTCGCGGCCCGGATGTGAGAGGAAGCCATGCCCTTCGGAGACGGGTTCTCCCTCACCTTCAAGGGTGATACTGCCTCCGGCACGCCGTAGAGGAACAATCAAATTCTCGGACGGGTCCGCCTGTATACGGGGCCAACCCGACACCCCAGACGCGACCCTTTACCGCAGGCTACAAAAAAGCCGGCGAGCGGTGTTTAAAGGTGCATATAGTCTGTTGCAACGAAAGATCAGCGGTAGATTCTGCGCCTCTAGCATACGGTCGTTGCCTTCCGGCGTGGTTGACTTCGCGTGCTCCGAAGTGTTACGGAAGGCAGAAAACTTTAGCTGGAGGCGAAGCATCTGCTGCTGATCTCATGTTGAGCATACTATAGTCTTGCACATTTTATACGGGGGCACGTACACGCGTATACCCTCGCAAAAATAGATGTACCAGCGCATACCTGTGCGTGAAGGGGTGTGTAAGTGTGTGCCTATCATGGCTGAAATACAGTGGAACGCACTCAATCCAAAATACAAACAAAGAAAGGACAGAAAAATATAGACCACGAAAAGTGGGAGGACAGAAGGACAGTTCCGACGGGCGGTGTCCCTTCCTGTTCCAACCCGACCCGAAAGAGCCTTTTCATTTCGACTTCAATCGCCCTTTCCAAAACCCGCTCCAACGCCCCGAGAAAGGTGCGTGTCGGTTGACTAAGCCAAACTTGCGTAACTACCATTCTCAACGAGTGTTCGTGCTGCTGGATAACCTGTTTGAGGTTGGAGACTCCACGTCCCGTTAGTAAAATAGAAAGGGAAAAGAACAAACGAGCAAAAATAAAGGAGGCTACGAGTCCAGCGATATAACAGTCATTAACTAAGTCCGAAAACTAAAAAAAAAAAATTAACACAAATTAGCCGTACCACGGCACAGATTTGAGGCTTAATCACTGGCCACAATTCTCGAGAGTTTACTCCAATCTCAAATCAAACAGAGCAGTCATAAAAAGAGACATTAATTACGAGTCAAATGAAGAAGAAGGGAAAAACAAATACACTTTCTCCACTCGGTTCTTTCAACTCGATCGATCGGAACGCAATTAAAACTTGCCCGGTAAACATATCTATCAACCCCAGTGACCCAGTAGAGTAGTAAACAAGTTTGTTTTACACGCGCCCTTAGCGCCGCGGCGTCGTCGAAGCAGGCAAGCGGCCTTGCGCGGGGCCCCGCACGCCCTGCACATAATTTCCCTCCCGCCGTCGCACACGCACAACGTGTGCGCGTGCGCCCGGAGACCCCCGAGGGGCGGCCACCAACACGCATGCGCAATAACAACAACGCCCTCCGCCTGCTCTTAGCACTAAGAGGTCAGCTTCCAGATCCCAGACAGATCGGGTCCCCGATAACCTGCATTCCCGGGGAGCCTTTAACTTGGTCGCCTAACGGAATGCCGCCATTTCGTGTTTTTTTTTTTTTTTCTTTCACTTTATAGTATACGACTCTAAAAAACACACCGTGCATTTCTGTTTTCCCCTGCCTCCTTCTGCCTACTTTCTTTTTTCTTGCTTTATGCGTATGTTCTCATTGACGCAACGTCGTTAGTGGAAACGGAAACCCAGCTCTCCCTATACGCCCCTCTAATAAGACTCTGTCTCACAATACACGGCGGTTATTAAGAGACCGCGCGAACCAACGCCCGGCCCAACCCTATGCGGAGCGCAAGTTCGTCTGCTTCTTGCGCAGGGGTTGCGGTGACGTCAGAACGCCGAGCTCTGATTGGCTCCGATTGTAAAGATAGTGGGTAGACCTCAATGCTACCTGCCTCGAAGTCTACCCACTGTATCGAGGGATCGCCGCGTCATGTGCGGTCCATAAGCCGAAACGGAGCATTAACCATTTCTTAGACGGATTCAAGGTCCCTCGTATATACCACGATGAAGGCCCTCGACGAGTTGAGGAGCCTCAACGTGCGGTTAGAGAAACACGGCTATTTTCATTTTCTTTTTACACATCAATTGACGTCAGAGCATGAGTCGAGACGATCAGGACGAGGCTACGCCACAAACCCAGTGAATCGGTAATTTAACCGCTGCCCCTCCAATAAGTCTTCGTCTCGTAATACACGGAGGATGTAAGAGACCATGAACCTAACTGAGCCGTATACCTTACGGACAACTACTACTAAAGCTATACATTACGAGAAGGGAGCACTGAACGCGTGCGGCACGGCCCGTGTAGACGCAGTAATTTACATCGTACCCAGACGTCTGCTAAAAAGAATGGTTCATGCACGTACTGAAGGTCACTGGTATACTACGGGGGGAAGGCGAAGGGGGGGGGGGGGGGGGGGCACAACAAGTTTAGAAGACCTAAGTCCAAGTACGGTTAGAGACACGCCGTTATTTTCGTTTTCTCGTGTTTCGCATGATTCAGTTGACGTCAGAGTTGGAACGATCAAGACCAGGCTACGCCGCCAACCCAAGCGAATTGCTATAGTTTGGTCGGCCGCCTCTAAAAGGTCTCCGCCACGCGCGCTCGCGCGCTGGGCAGTAACGTCCCTGACCTAAAGCGTGAACCCTTACAGCTCGCTCGCCATATCTTTATACTAAAGCTATAATTAATACGCAGAGGCGAGGAACGCGCCCGATAACTGCACGCGATCGCCTGGGGAAGCCCGAAAGCGCTTGCCATTTGCTAAAGGCGTTTTTGTGTGATGAACTCCAATCATACACGAGTTACTTATCTCCAGAAGCGATTTCTGGTAGGGCCCCACGGAGCAAACGCACCAATGCGTCGCGAATTTCAGGAGTGGTACGGCAATCGGTGTGGGCATTTTGGACGTAGTCAGAATCATACTTAATAGGCCCCTGATAAAGAGCAACCTCTACCAAAAAGAAAACTTGTACTACGGGTCACCCGGCATCGGACAGTGGTCACCCGGTGTCGGATACCGGCCGCGGTCACGGGTTTGCTAGTCGCCGCTAAGGGGGTACAGGGAACACCGCTAAAATGATGCAGGTAAGGATAAACCAAGTAGCTAAGCGACCGGTATCCTTGTACTGGTATCCGTATCTTTATACAGGTGATTAGTATCGCGTGTCGGTGGTCTATAACCACGTACCGGTGGGCGGTACCGGCAGGCCGGTATGTCCTACAGGTATAACGGCATAGCATTGTGAAATCTCACTTAGCATTCCCTCTGCGGGTATGCGTGCTTACATCTCTCACTCACTCCAAGCGGGTATCCGTGCTTACATCTCTGCGTGCTTACGTCTCTCATTCGCTGGAGAGATGATCCGTGCGAAATATTGGTTGTAAAATTGTATCTCCGTGCCATAATAGTATTTTAATCAACCTTTATTTTTTTTATGTTTGAGAAACAAGCAATCTAGATAAAGTTATCATTGTTTTCAAAAGTATCCTAAGACTGCCTTTTCCGCATTCGTGTGAAACGACAACAAACATGGCTGCCGACGTCTACGGAGTGTTCAGCGAGCACAGCTGGTCGAGCTCGTCTATTTCTATGAGTGCGAGTTGTTTTGCGTTCACCGCGGCGTTAAGAGTAAGATCTACTCAAGCGACGTAGTTTGCAAGAAACAACAGTCGCAAGTACGCACCTTCGGAAGCTCTGTGCGGGTGCTTGCTTTCGTAGCGGGACTGGCCTAAGCCTAGCGTCCCACGTCAACTACGTTGCTCGATCTGGCTTGGTTTCTTTCTTTGCGCGTGTCGATGCTGAATAAAGATGTTGGTTCCCGTAAAAGTGGCCCGCTGCTCTGTGAATTGTGCAACCGTCGTGATTGCGACCGTGGTTTCAATACCGGCAAGATACCTACACAGGTAAGAATTCGCGAGCCATTTTACTGGAGGCAGTCGGGCGTTCGGCTCGCATCAAGCTTGTCCAGGTATGTTCCCGTCATTTCGCTCCGAAACGCAAGTAGCTCTGGGGTTTTGTAGCGCACCTGGTCTTCCAAAGCAGAACATTTTTAGGTCGCGTTTTGATTGTGCGTGACGACCTCACTCACCTTGCTCGTGGATGTCATGCAAAAAAAAAAAAAAAAGAATAACAAGGACAGAAAAGTTGAAATGAGAGCCTATTTATTTTGCTGCCTTTCTTTAGTCTTCTCGGTCGCCTTTGACCGCACATCGACAGACGCTGACAGACGCTTCTATTGGACCGTGGCTCGTGCATGACGAAACGCTAGAACGCCGCTTTCATGGTCCAGTCTTGCGAGCGTTGCAGAAGTCATTAGACGGGTGCGGAATAGTAGCAGACGGACGAAGGCGAAAACGAAAGCCGATGCGCGGCTTCCATGTTCGCGGCCATTGCAGACAACGATAGACGGTGGTGCAATAGCAGGCGGTATACCTGAGGCTGACGCGCATGAAGGTAGGAAGCTTCTGGAGGCGACATGACGCCACCAGAGGTGAAGCCGGGGGAGACATCTTGTTTCGAGAGAGACGTCCTCACGATGACCAAAAACGAACAAATCCAAAAGACGCTATTGGAGGCAGTGTTGTACACGTTCCTCGAAAAAAGGAACGAAAGCTCTTTCCTCGTTCCTTCTGATTTTTGGAACGCGTTCCCGTTACAAGTTTCATTTGTGAAAAAGGAAGTCGTTCCCGTTACAGTATAAAAATGGAACGTATCGTTACGTATACGTTACAGTTGTATTTTACTGATTACCATACTCAATTAAATCAAACGAGGTTTTTTTTTTTAATCTATCTCATTAAATGGCAACATCCGAATTTGAATGCTACGATGGAAGGATACAAGGATTCATAATGTGGACACTTGGCGAAAACGTCAGCGAGAAATCGGGCGACTGTGATTGGCCGGCGCCAAGGTCAAGTGCGGCGGCAGATTTCTCGCCGACTGTTTCGCCAAGTGTCCAGATTAGGGCCCCAGGAGAAGAATACAAGCGGAAGTATGGTTTGATTTGTTGATATATTCACCTCTAAAACTCTCAGTTTTTGCCATATTCATGTTTGTGGTGGGCGATTCAAACGAGCCACATATACTGTTATCTCACATGCACGATCGTTTTACAACAACTTCACGTGTTTCAATCTAACAAAGTCCCTTGTTCGAATTTGACAACAGTTGCTTCTCGATGTTGCTGTCCGCAAGACGAGCAAGTGAAAAAGAGGGTAGGGTGTTTGAAAGGTCAGTCTTGAAAACTAGTCCTCCTTCGTGAACATTGGATTCATTGTTCAGTTTGACAAGGAGAGAAGGAATAAAGGTTAATTTTTGTGTATCTTTTAAATGACCAATGTTCGGGTTAGAGGGGGCGTTCGTTGTCTGGTGACCTTTTGTTTTGTTGAAACTGTCGGTGTTTGTAAATTCAGTGATGGTTGCAGTCGGCCTTAAATTACTGGATGTATGAGGATTCGTGGGATCGAAGGAAGTAGCTGAGTTTGAGACGTCCCTCTTTCTGTCTTTTCCTTCAACTAAAAGTTTGGCTTTTCGTACTGCAGTCCTGAGCACTGAAATAAATTATGTCCACTAGCTCTCCTGCGCCGACTGTTACCAAGCAAGAACCCCACAATATAAACCCTGAGATAAGTAACAAAAACGTTAACGAGACCCTGCTCTTTGTAATGATCTACGAGGTAGAGAGCCTTAGAGCGATAAACTGGCAGCTGAAAGTGACCCCCTAATTGGCCGCCGCCATGTTGCACATTTTTGACCACTAGATACGTGACCGTATAAATTTACGTCTAGGCTTTGACGAAGAACCGGGCACAGAGAATTGATTATTGATCTTTAATAACGGTACCGACGAGATAAGTTATGGTTCGTTTTTTTAAGTCCAAAATGTGATCTCGCGACAGGAACTCGGGCAGCGTCGCAATGGCTCCACTAGATGCCGTCAGCCGCGGTGCTGTATGTTGGGTTTTCATCGGAGCTTGACACTGATCTCTGGGGCTAGCAGTACTGAAACAATAGTTTATCGTGTTTTCTTTTCTTTTCTTTTTTTTTTTTACAGCGATCGCAATACAAATCTCGGCTCAGTTTTGCGTAAAAGCCTTAGGATTTGGTACTGTCACGTGTCTAGTGGTTAAAATTCTACATGGCGGCAGCCAACTTTTGCCTTGTGAACGAGATACCAGTTTACCACTCTTAGCCCCTCTACCTCGTTGGTAATAATATTGTTTTGATACCTTTTTAAAATTTCCATCTTAGAAATAAAATACAAATTACCCCACTGGAGGAAAAAAAAAAAGCAACGCCGTTCCTTTTTCCCTTTGAGTTGAAATGTAACGAGTTCCCGTTCCAGTTCCACCAATGCAAAATGTAACGGCGGCGTTCCTCCGTTCCTCTTAAAAGGAACGCGTTCCAGGAACGCCGTTCCTTGGAACGCCGTTCCGTACAACACTGATTGGAGGGATATGGGCACCCTTGGGGTGTTAACCAACCGATCGTGACCTCTACTTCCGGCTTCAGTCGGGATTTCCTCGGACGGCTTGAGCCTGTATCTCGCCTCCTGTCCTTCCTACCTCCATGTTGCCGCGCGCCCGCTCGCACGACCAGCAGGCGGTGTTAGACGCCAGATTAAACCCACCGAATATCGCGACTGGGCTTCCGAGCGGGTTCGGCCGAACAGCCGAGCCAATACAGTAGTAATGGGCGGGGTTACTGATCTGTGGGCGGCGCTTAGAGCGGGCCGCGACCTCCCCCTAAATAGCGCTTAACGGCGTAAATATCACGTAACTTTTTTTTTCGTAGGAAAATTGCTAAAAAAAATCGTGTGCCAACTATGCTTTAAAAAAAACAGACACATTTCTTTCTTTTATTTTAATGTTTGTTTGGGAGCTAAGATAATATATTTAAAAAAAAAATGTTGTCGGTAGCTATTTTAGTATATCGATTACTTCACTTTTAATTCGATTATTTGCTGCTCTGCTGCGTTCCTGTGGTACGCGAAACAAAGGAACTGAATTAAACAGCGACCCGTACTAGTTTACATTCTGCTGTATGTCCAGCCGCGTCCGATGGCTTTAGGGCAAATTACCCGGTCCAAACATCCCAGCCGACGCGTGGCCGCAATCTGACAAAGGCCCACTGAAGTGCAGGCACCATAAAAGATTCTGGCTGTAGTTTGGACGTTCGCTGAAGCATGCCACACTCTAAACAAAACAAAAATATAAAAAACCTGCAAGTTCCTTTCTTTTCTTTTTTTTTAGCCCATCGGCATAAACAATCGCAGCAAATAACCGAAAGATCCCAGCTAAGTACTTTGTTAGAGTCATGTGTTCTTTTGATAACTTTAAACTCAAACATCCTAGCTCTCCCCCTCCCGACCCTCTGGAAAAAAAAAAAATATATCTGCACGTACATTTTGTGAAGTTGCATTAATATTCTAAAGGATCTGTTGAAAATGTGGATCGATATTTAAACTCCGGGAAGTCGGTGACTTCGAAACGTGCACGCTGTAATCGCCGCAGCAAGGTACACGAACCGATCGCCGACGTATAACATACAGATCTGCCAATGTTACTAAAACACTCCGTTGGTAAACTCACCCTTCAAACCTGGACCGCTCGCGTTCTCCGAGACCAAAGTAAATACGATAACAGCGTCCCCATTCAGCGACGAGTCAAAACATGAAAGTTGATTTATATACTAGCTACTGCAAAATGGCACTGCGAGATGGCGCCACCAGATTTTGCGCGACTCGACCCGAATCCAACACGTGCAGCAACGCAGTTTCAGGAGTGGCCGCTGCGGGAGAAATGACGGCGTTGCGATCGCCTTTAGGTCGGCGAGAACGGATCAAAGCCACCTTTTTTCAAAGCAGGCTCTATGGCAGTTTCCCAAATGAGTTGTTCTAGTAACGTTGAGATCTGCTAACGGTTTTAGCAGACAGGAATTGAGCAGCACCGCCCGTATATGGAATGTCGGCAGGAGTGGATGTTTGCCTCACGATGTGTGACACACATGTAGCGCAAACGTTCACTCCGCGCAATCGGAAAAAAAGAAAAAAAGAGGTCTGAGTTTTATTTTTTTGCACGACACAAAGACAGCCAATCTGGGAGAAAGATAGAACAATCCCAGCCAATGACGAAGCTCCCAGAATACGATTATGTATATAGTCACTGGTGATCCAGTCCCGTGCATCTCATTATCGCATCGCAGCCAACCAGAATGCGGCAGTCGCCCACGAGGACGCCGAAACACGAATCACGAAGCAAGGCGCGCGCGTGAACATTACAAGTCACGTTTCGTGTGTCGGGAACTCCATATAACCCTATTCTCAGCTTCGTCATTCGATGTTCTCCTTCTATTTTTCTCCATGATTGACTGCCTCGATGTGCCGCAAGAAACTTCACTCACCTAACTTTTTTCTAGAGTGCGTTTTCCCCAAGTCAAAGTGCGTTTAAAGCGGTATCTCCGACCGATTGGTTTTTAACTACTCTAAGTGATTTTTTTGAATCCCCGATTTTTTACTTTCTCGAGTGTGCTATTTTGCGTCGCGAAATTCAAGATAGTTATTGTGAAATTGGCAAAATGAAAACGATGCCGAAACCAACGTTCAAATAAAACCCGCACTTTTCAGTGCCGAGACGTCAGGAGCAGTCAGGCTTGCCAGTCGAGCAAGCAATCTAAATAAATGGACTATGCCAAGATTTGTTCCTTGCTGGTGCACGGGCATATATTGGAGCGAGCTGCCAAAGCATTCGGCCCTAAAAAACTGTTTGGAATCAGTTGGGAACAAATTCTACAGTCCAAAGAGTGAACCCCTTCCTTTCACTGCAGCATCTCTTTTTGATTGTTGCCTGTGGAGACTTTCAGTTTGAAAAACACAATGAGGATTGTCCCAAGTGCTCGCTATGCCGTCCTTTTTCTGGGATTATTTCTGCTTTCATCGCCGGGAATAAAATCGAAGGAGAACAAACAAAAATCGAAACTGCCCGAAAAAAAAATATTTTGACCTAGTATTTGGAATACTATTTCAGCGGTGTTTGTTGGTGTGTTCCGGAAATTTTCAGGCGAATCGAGGACCACGAAGAAAACGCCGGAGTACCCCTTTAACACACTCGGGCTCGGTCCCGTATGACAGCAAAGCGAAAACAAACAAGCGAGAGCATTGTACCAGATCCACTTATCATTCCTTGTTTCCCTCCCTCGCGTTAATTTTCGAAACAAAAGCACAAAAGGCAGGTTGCCAAGGCCGCGACACCGCGGCGCAAGACACGCCGAGGAATTCGCTCCCGTGACTCAACCTGGCGTACCCTGTATTGTTTTTTTTTTTTTTTTTTTTGCGAGCATTCGTCGGGTGCCCGCGATTCCCGTGGAGCGAAGCAAACAAACAACCAGATGCATACTCCGTTTCACCTTACCATGGAACGCACATGACGCTGCAAGCCCTCGAGACCGATCCAATGCTACGGGAACGTCACGTGACCTTCCCAGTGTTATGCCCGTTACCGAAAATCAATCGATCAATCACCATCCAGGACCCCGTCACGTTTCGAGAAGCAGTTTCCATCTTTGTACATAACACCCACTCCCCTCTCTAACGCCTTATGGCCCTAAAGGTATCGTAAAAGATACGTTTTATTTTTCTTCTATCAAAAAAGATGCTGGAAAAAAGTTGCAGAAAGTGCAACTTGACGAGGCCCCAGCGCCAAGACGACAGTTGCTTCAGTGGCTGCGTAATACAGTGTAACTATATACAAGCGATATGTTCACAGGCGTATTTGAGCGTATAGCATAAGCCGAATAGTAAATAAATACCGTTACTCGTTAGAGCGTCGAAATTCATCACGTTATTGAGGCTCTTTAACGTCCGGCATACGTAACGAAATACCAATAGCGTTCCTTCCAAACTCTAACCAACGTTACTTTCTGCGGTATACTACGGATTTGAATATTTGGCAGCGATAAGCCGCGGTTACGAGGTTCGATACGAACTATAGGCGTTTACCGGGCCATTTCATGATATCTTCGTTATTTGTTTATCCAGTATGTAGAACGCAGAGTGGTCCGGATGGGGCGTCGTACCATGGGCCGTTAACATAATGGAGTGAGGAGTAACGTGGAAACCTAATATGACGGACAATGCCGTAAACTAGTGGCGAAAATTACTGCCATTGCGGACGCTAGCGAGTACGTTCGTACTCGTTAGCGTTCGAAGCGTTAGGCAGCGGTCGGATTTAGCTGCATTCAAAATGGCGTTCGAATCGCAATTAACCGCGAAGCAGATCCACTCGGTTTCATCATCAAATGCGCGTGAATTTGTATTGAATTTTTGTTTTAAAACAACCGCGCTCTCAATTGTTTTGAGGATGCGGTTGAACCGGCAGCGTGAAACGCGGCGTTAATGTGAAACGGAGCAGAAACACGCGCGGAAGAACCACGTCGAGACCGGAGGCAAGAACGCGGGAATCGTCGTGACGTCAGGACGCAACCTCCTCCTACGTGTCCGAGAGGTCCAAGGACAAGGGCAGGACGTAGGCCGATCAGCGCGCCGCGGCCTCCTGGGCCTCGATTACAGTTCGGGGGAAATACCCCGCGGGTGGAGCGCTGCTCCCTGACCGCGTCGCCTGCCGGTGGCGGATACACGACACAAACGAAAGAAACCGAGTGCGGATTGTCCCGGTGTAACTTCCTGTTTGGAGGCGAGAGAGAGACACGCTCCGAAGGTCTTGCCGTCGGTCCTCCTGGACACGCCGGTTGTAGCGAGGCGCCATCGTTCGCAAACAACCGGGTCGAAGTTCATTTTTTAGTTTTGCCGTACTTCGGAGCCTCAAGGTTTAAAATGGAAGCTTCTCAAAGTCACGGGACGGCAACGGACGATTCGCTCTCATTCATTGCCTCCCCCTTCGCAGAAAAAAAAAATATCGCTTATGTTTGGTTCGCACGGTTTATCACTCTAAACCAACCTTTCGCCAAGCCCTATTTTCAGAACCATCTTAGATATCATCACGCGTCAATCATCAGCTAAAAGTCAGGATCCCCCATTACAGCACAATTACTTTTAATGCGCCTTTCTTGCTTAAAGGCTCCACTGACTGGAATAGCCTTCCCCCAGTCACGGTCACAATTACTACCCCCCCCCCCCCCCCCCCCGCTGAGTTCAGAATTTCAATTACGAAATTGTTAAATGACGTTTCGTACTGATTGTGCAATTCTGCGTTTTCATTGTTTTTCATTTTATATATATGTTACATTGCCCTCTCCTCTCTGTAATACTTTCGAGCACTGGGAACAAAGTAATTGAAATTAAATAAAATGAAATGAAAATTCTGCTCCCATTCCGAAGCTTTCAGGTTTCCTTGTTCAAGGTTCCTCTAATCGGATTCGGATAACTATGTGGCTTGTTTAACCCATAGGCCTAAGTCGTTATTGCTTATATATATAAATATATATAACTGGTAAAAAAAAAAAAACCTTGGTGAAAACAGCAACAACGGACGATTTGCTGTTTTCACCAAGGTTTTTTTTTTTTTTTTTTTTATCAGTTATACCCACGCCTTCGGCCTCCCGCCACCATGCCCGTTATAAATATATATATATATATATATATATATATATATATATATATATATATATATATATATATATATATATATATACAGCTTATGATTAAGGAAAGCCCAAAACGGAATAGACACTGTTTATCAATGGACCCCATCCTCTCCTTTTGTAACTCCCCTGGGCCTTTTAAATTTGACGAGTTTTATGTCTACACGTCAATTGTATTTTTCTCAATTTCCGACATTTGAACATGATCAGTTCTTACCTAATGTAAAGGTTGTTTCTCGTATTTCCAATTACTGCCGTAATTTGTTACCCTATTGAACATGACGCCCCCAATGAGTTACTTTGTTAAGAAAAACGCTTGTGAATCATAAATCACAACGGCACACCCCTAAAAAGATATTGGTTTGAAACGCTTTTAATACAAATACCCTCACACCATCTTGACCTCCGGTCATTTGTGAGTTTGTGCGTGCGTGGAGAAGGGAAAGTAAGGGTGGGGGGATAAAAATGTTAGAGGTAGTGGTGAATGCTGGCTACCTGGAAACATTTCAGTAGAGCTGGGTTCAGAATGATCCTGCTGTAAGACGATCTGGATTTCGCAGGATGTGCTTTGTCGTAGACATCGGTTTCGTGCGCCTAACCACTGGTGTTAACGATCCCGTTCTTTTTCTGCACTGCCGCAACGAATTGAGGGTAAGTAAAATATATACACAAACGCAATTTTATTAAACAAGCGAATTGCTTCCACGATTACTTCGGAGGCCAGAGTTTTCAGCCAATTACCAAGGTACAAAAAGAAGAGAGAGAGAGAGAGAGAGAGAGAGAGAGAGAGGGAACAAGGTACAAATTCGAACCCTGTGTAACCCCATCTTTTCTTGTTAACATCAGAAGGGTCGTTCGTAGTTTAAATAATCAATTACTCGATTAATCATTCAGTAACGGTGGTCCTGGTTCAAGACCACTGTAAGAAAGTTCACACAAGGGCACACGTAATAACCCTACACTTCTCTCGCAAAGAGATAACAAGAGATTGGAAGGAGAGAGTTGATTTAGTATACGGTGGCACGTTACTTGTGATCAAAACAATAATGCCCTTGGTTAGAAATCCCCTGTGGCCATGTCTGAAAACATTTCCGAACCTGGTAAGTCCTTCGTCAGTCCAGCTAAAAAAAGACACATTCTTGACCCCCCCCCCCCCCCCCCCCAGTCACTTTGCTCTTACACGATGACGGAAGTATTTCAGGAGCCGCAATCAAGCACATTCGAAGGATGTTTGCATGATACATCCGTGTATTTCCAACATAACTACCCTACTGCTCTCTGTAATGTCTTCGTGCCCTGAGAGTAAATAAATGAAATTAAATTAAACGTGTGTAGACAGTTTTTGTATGCACAACGTGACAGGACCATCATACAAGAAAGAAGCACTCCTCAAACAGTGAGCGCAGACTGTATTTTTGTCCGATATGCAATATTAAGGGTGTGACCACGGTTTTAGAGCGTGCAGAAGACAGCACACTAGAGAACGCAACTCCGGGTTGTCCCGCTTCCGTTCGTTTTCTGGAGCAACGGCAGCTGGAGGAGCTCGTAAAGACGACAACCCGTGTCACAGATCTCGCGCGCACACACCTCGCGGAGTCTGGCGGCGGCTCGGCCGCCGACGCCGCTGCCGCAGCTCGCCAAACTCCCGACGCGATAAGATCGCGGACAGCGTCTTCCTCTGGCGAGGCGACCGCTCCGCTTTCTCCCGGAGAGCAGCGACCTCTCCTTTGCATCTATTTCGCACAAGCTTGATTGGAAATCGATCTTTGCCGATCTTCTTCCCTGATAGGGCTGCCGTTTGATCGGCTTTCTCTCTAGGCCATTGCAAGTACGGTCTCTGGGCGCCGCCACCTTTTTGCTGGCGTGCGTAGATCGTCCGATAGCCTAGTCGGGATAGATGGACGCTAACGGCTGCACCCTTTATAACGGGCGGTAGCTTGCGACACCTAGCCTAGAAACCAAAGAACAAAAGCATGATTCCTCCCTCCGCCCTTCTAAGCCAATTAGCTTCCCCTCTGCAATGGTGTAACTCTCACCAGGCGGTGTGGGATATCATCAGGATAAACTTTGGGGGATCGGGGGAAAAAACTAAAAACAAGATCCCTCCCCCCCCCATCCCCGCCTCTTCGCTTCGGCGAGCGAGTCGCCAATTTTCCACTGGTCAAACATAGTCGGCGTTACCCCAACACTGGGCTCACTGGGAGAGAGAGTTGAGACTTTGGGCCGGAGCCACGCGGGAGGGAGTCCCAATTTTCCTCCATCCCGCCTGTCCCCAGCTATGTTAGTTATTTGTACGTCATTCAATTCTTCCTAGATAATATCCAGTCTTCCAATCTCATCTTCGTTATTAAAATCCATTTATCATCCATCCTCGTCTACAAACCCTAGCGCTCCTGCCAAATCCGCCGACCCCTTGGGAGGGCGGGCGCAAGCCCTGTGCACCTCAACAAGACATGTTCTATTGTCTCCTCCATCCCTTGGCATACGGTACACCGCGTATCCATTTCCTCACACTTTGTTTCATATGTCTTAGTCCTCAATACTCCTGTTGTAGCCTCAAATAACAGAGAGCTTCCCCGTGAACCATCATACCAATGTTCCTTACTTATTTCCTGTTTTCGTCCCCTAAACATAGTTGAAGCTGATCTTCCCTGCATTTTTTCCTCCCACATTTACTTCCGTTTCCACAGAGGTTGTCTGCTCTGCCCCAGCACTTAACTGTTGGTATTTGAATTTTAGTTTTCGAGTTCCGTTTGTCCATTTACTGTTTGAACTTTTCATATATAGATGCCCATCGTCCTTCGTTGTGTCTAGTCTTCATTTAAATTTCAACATCATGATCGCCTCGAAGGCGATCAGTAAGTTGCCTAGCTAAGGCGCGCCCACAGTTGCCGGACTGGGACCCAAGCAAAGCGTTTTCCACCCTTGGTGGCCAGACTAGCTTTTGAAGCGTGGCTGCTTGCGCACGTCCACAGCAGAGCGCTAGGCACTGTCTCGGCGCTCCCATGTTCTAAAGGGTAACCTGTACACCTATCGAAACAGATAGCGTAACCATAATAAATAAGACAACGCAAAAAGTACAAGAAGACAAGTAGAAGACACACCTCGTGTCTCTCGTGTCCCTTGTATTTCCTTTTGTCCTTGCGAGCCTGTCTCGCTTGTGTGTGTCTTCCACGTGTTCTTGTGTTCTGTTTTGCGCTGTTTTATTTATTTTGATGATGCACCGAGTGGCCCAACTACACACCCTCTATATATAAAGTAACGATAAGACACAGCGGAGTTGGCGAAAGGTAAGTGTGGCTGTTGTAAACTAACCTACCTTAATCAACGTTAATGACCCACCCTAGCCAAGCTCAGCGGACAAGTCCAACGTGACGTGACTTGCCCTAGCTGCGCCCAATCAGGCCTAACTCAACCTGAGTAGACTTTGAGAAAAAACCGGAGCCTCTGAAACCAGCTGACGTCTCGCTGAAGGGCATTGCTTCTTTGATATAAACTACCTGGGTCAGAGGGGCACGTTAAAGGCCTTCAGGATGAACTCATTTAAAGTGTCGGCGATCCAGCGCGCGCCTATAAGCGCAAGATCGCGAGCTAATTCGCCAATTTTAATGTGCCCGTCTAACCCAGAACCAACCAAACGAAACGTAAAGCTGAGCTTGTCCTACGCAAATCCGGCAAACCTAACCTAGCCTACGCGAACGTCATCTTACATCTAGCCTTGCCTAACTAAACAAACAACGACTGGTATCGAGCACAACTTAAGGTCACCATCCAAAGGGGAAGTAATCACGCATAGCCCCAGTAATCCACCGTCGTGTATCTCAGCAAGTTCTTACGCAAGTTGTTACGCAAATCTATCCACGGGTGCGTTTTCAAGCTCTAGGGAGTCCAGCTTACATCAATCTCGAGAAACCGGCAGGCTATAACTAAACATAACTACATTTAATGAAGCGTTTCTAAGAACCGCTTAGTGTCCATCAAAGATTCCACCGTAGCACGCGAAGAGATGATGCCCGGCAATCCCTGGTAAGTTTGCGAAACATGCTCAGTCACCGGAAAGTGTGAAACCGTAACGTTTGCGGTCATCCTCTCTGGAAGGTGTCCAAGCCGAAGTATGAGCGGCAGCGCCGAGCGGGGAACCCATAAACATATGTAGTTACGAAACACTGAGGGCTCTTCGGCAAACTGCCAAATCATCTTGAACGACGTTAGATGTGTTTATATCTTCAGGCTACCTGACTTCGATTGGCACTTAATGCGCACTTCCTTGCAAACGATTACCATCATTCGTAAAGGGATATCATTATCTTGACGCGAATGAAAGTTGCATGGAAGGCTTCGGAACCAGACCAACTTTAAAATGCAAATTTACGGCTGTCAAAAACAAAAACAAAAAAATGTACAGTGCAATAATTAGAGTAACTTACTGCTTAAGAAATCGAGACTCACCACGCTTTGCGCTTCTGAAGTTGTCTTTGACTATAAGAAACCAACAAAACAATATGAAGCTCATCAGAGACACGGTTAGAAATCCGTAAAAAGAAAGCAGGCTGTTCTTTTTTGCTTCTTAATTTCAGTGTTCTTAGCTCTCGCACTCTTCGCTTAATTAGTATTAACTAGAGACGCAACACAATTAGAAATCCTATCGACATTTCAACTTGATGACCTTAAGAAAGCCGAGGGTCCGAATGCGAGGAGATTACACAGAGTTTTACGAAAAGGAGACCAAAATGCGGAAGTAATTAAATGTCGCAAAGAAAAAGGAACCATGCCGATTTAGTCACAGTTCTAGCCGTATGACTCATTAGTGAGCTGCAACGCGCTTGGCACCGTTACACTCTAATAAAGTTTGAAGCTTTATTGCACTATTTATATAAATAACGCAAGAAATTAGTTTGCATGGGTAGATACTTAATTTGGTTTGAATCGTTCAACGTTTTAAATTAATAAAGGTAAGGGCGCGCTTTCGATTTTGGTCCTGCTGAGCATAATAATAAGAATAAAATTAGATCTTTCTTTCTGCAGAGGAATAAAAATAGAGATTATCATATTATTAGCAATATTAGCTTTAAAGGGCATCTGAATAAGTATTCGTCCGTGTCTGTGGACCTTTCAGCAAAAGTCGCCTTCTGCGCATGGGTTGTAGTTACGTTGCAGGGTATATTAAACACTGCGCATGCGTCCACAGCTCACTCACACAGCATTTTTCGTCCGAGTGATAAGCACTGGAAAGAAAAGGACGAGGCCAGCCTCGCTGATACGCAAGGCACAACACGTTTTCCATTGCTTTTGTTTTATTCTATATATGGTCCGGATCCAAAATTTTTGTCAACATGCGTGAATCGAACGTCAATATTCAACAATGCATCAAACATCTTAAAGAGAGTTAAGAGTAACGAGTTTCTTTGGAAATCAATTAATGAATATTTTGTGTTTATTGGCGCACACGGATCTGAGGCCATAGTAGTTCAAGAACACAATGTGCATATAAGGGTATGAGGGAATGATGTACGCACGATGTATGAATGCATTATGTGTGAACGGTATAATAAATGTATGATCTATGAATGTATGACGTTTGAATGTTATGACGTATGTATAACTATGGATGGTGCGATGGTTTAAGGTACAACGAATCATGCTCGGGTCAGTTTAGTTACGTAGGCGTTCCTCTTGGAGATTGTTAAGAATGAGATCCAAGGAGGAACGACCGCTTTCGGGAATGTTTTTACAACGTCGATGGAAAGAAAGTAGGAATACAATACGGCTCACAACATCATTCCGCGGAAGAACATACTCCCCCCAGAAAAAAAAAAAAAAACGTTAAAAAATTATCATAAAGTAGCTAGCAACTCAAAATAGACCAACACCATTTCTGAGCATGATCCCGTATAGATCTCTCAAAAGCACTTCCTGGGACGCGACTCGAGTCCTGACGCAGCTCTTGTCGCCCGAAAGAAAGCTTGTTCCGAAAGCAAATAATAAGTTTGTTGGCAACTTCCGGTGTCAGTTTCCGACGCACCCGGTTCAACGCGGTGACGACTTCCAGTTCCGGTCTTGGATTCGGCTTCGCCTCGGCTCAGGTATCGATCCGTATAGACGCACAGACACAGAAGCGGAGTTTCGCCAATATTGCTAGCAGACGGCCACGCTCGACTTGCTGAATCGGTCCTGAGACCAAATGACCTTGGCTATCCGCACCATACATCGACATTAGAAAATATAAATAAAAAAAAATGTTGTATGGAAGTTTATTTATATGACGGCAAGCTAGCACGCCTTAGCATCGCGTATGGTATGTCCGCTGTATATTGACAATTTGACTAATAAAGTACGACTGCTAACCAGGAGTCTTTCAGGTGCATCGCGCAGTTGTGGCACCACGCGTTCCTTTTTGGCTTCCTTTCTTTTTGCTTCTTTGTCCGAAAAATTGAAAGCGCGGGATTAAAAAAAGAAAGTTCTCTTTCTAAATTGTAAACAGAACAGAAACTCATTATAAACGGGACGTTCTGAAGTCAGCAAGATTGCGTATCCCAAGGGATATGTCCTGAAGCCAGTGAGATTGCGTATCCCGGGGAAACGAAATTATATATTTACCTCAATCTTCGAAACACCGGCGTGGAATACCCGAATGTTCAGTATATAATGTCACGTCTTCCTAAGAAAATAAACAAATACTACAGGGTGTTTCCATGTCAGATCGTACAACGATGGGCCGGGTCATATTTTTTAACATTTCTGTGAAAACATATATGTGAAAGCCATGTTCTTGACAGGAGAATTTTCTTCCGGAGATATGAAATTTCGAAGCTAGAGGCGTGGAGATTTGCAAGGTTTCACTTTGGTACTTTGCACAGCCATCAATTTCGCACCGAAGCATGCACGTAGTAACCTTTTTTCCTACTTTTTTTTTATGGAAGGCTTACAACACGTACACAAAATATTAAAAACAGTAATAAATATTTCTATGAAAAAAAGCTACGAAAAACGTCAAGTAAACACGTTTTAGAGACACATTCACAAATTATATACCAACGTACTACATCATGTAAAATGACGCAAAATATATCAAAATGAGAATTTCTAAAAGCATTTTACGAATATATAACAGCTACATGCCTAGCTTATTTGCGTTGTTGATATTAATCCAGAAACGCAGCTGATTTCTTCAAATGTGGCAAAATTCGACGTCAATATATAAAAGCAAACTATTTTTTTCCTTAAATTTCCTTAATCGTTGGCAGTGCTTTGAAGTAGCTTCAAAGGGCCTCCAAAAGTGAAAAACGACAACAAACCTTGACAAAAATAATCCCTGGAGAAGGGAAACAAAAGGGACAAAGGATAAACACAAATTTCAATTTCCAAGCACAGCTAGGTGACTGGTGCGCGACTAGTCACCTAGTTGTGTTTGAAAATTTGTGTTTGCCCTTTGTCTCCCTTGTTCCCCTTCTCCAGAGATTATTATCGTACAGATGTCGTCGGTTCGAGAAAAGGTCTCTTTTGAGCCGACATCGTGCGACAAAGCCCACATAACGAAGACAAGCTAGCTGAACTAAAATTATCATTTGTTGTCGTTTCTTTTTTTTTTTTAGATCGTATGTAAGTAAATATTTTGCCATTGGAAGTTAATTCAAGACACTGTAGACAATTTTTTAAAAAAATTAAAAAGATGGATTTCTTTTTTTTATATTGACGTGAAATTTTGGCACATTTAAAGTTGCGTTTCTGCATTAATACAATATTCCTTAAGCACATATTGTCTATCAATTCGTAAAACAAATTTAATTATTATCATTTGGATCATTTTTGCGGCACCTTATATCAAGCATTTTGTTGGTATAATTATTTCTGAAAGTGTCTTTAAAACGTGTTTACTTGACGATTTCGTTGCTTTTTTTTTCTTGATAAAAATTTCTTTTATGATTTTTAATATTCTGTGTACATGTTGTAAACCTTTCATAAAATAAGTAGGAGAAATTATCACTACATGCATGCTTTGGTGTGAAATTGACGGCTGTGCAAAGCAGCATAATGAAACCTTGGCAATCTTCACGCCTCCAGGTTCGAAGGTTCATATCTCCAAGAACAAAATACACCAAAAAACGGTATTCATATATAGCTGATAGCTGCTCCCAATAACATGCATTTCACACATATTCTCTACAAAAATATAAAAAACAATATGACACAAACCATCACTGTACGATCCCACGTGGAAACACCCACACTCAAACACCCTCATAATGCTCTTTTATTTTTTTTACAAATAACGTGATTTTATTTATTTCTTTTTATAGCCCTGCAAGAAACAGGCATCCTTCTTTCATGAGGAGTATGTAACCATAGCCTCAAATGCCGCTACAATTTTTTTTTTTCCTGCCACATTTGTTATTACGTGCTTTGCATTAAAAGTAAGCGTTCACCATGTATGTGGTGACCAACGACTTAAAACAAAATGCAGGGGATGGCGACCCCGTAACATCTTATTATTATCCCTGCGGATTATCCCTCTGGATTACCCCTTAAGGAGCCAATGAGAAGGCGGCATTAGCCGATCAGAACACCAAAAGAACAAATCACAAAGTAAGAAGCATGTGCCCCTGGCGAGCAATATATGACATTTTTAGGTCGCGTTTCAATCGCGCGTCGCGTTGCGTCCTTTCGAACCATGGAGTTTCCTACCTCCATGTTTTAGAAGCTCCGTTAGTGCACTGCGCTTGGATGGAAAGACGCCGAGGCACGCTGCCAGACGCTATAGATTACACCCATGGATAGTGCACTATGGGACGATAGGACGCCGCTTCACGTCAGCATTAAATGGTCGTGTCTCGTGGACGCTACCGGCGGCACCTCCTTTGTGGTCGCGTCTCGTGGACTCTACAGCACCCCTAGCCTCCTATATACTGACAAAGCCTGGCAGACTGCCACGAGAAGCGGCGGCCGAAATGGAAAAGGTGGAGCGGCAGGCAACGGATGAGAGGACAGCCACGTGACTGGCGCCCCGCTGCGGCGAGACAGCAAGACACACCTTTCCCGAGCGAACAAATGTGTTTCGGGTCCTCGCCGCTGCAAAAGCTGTGCGCTGACGTCCTGGTTCCCCGAGAAATGGCCCTTTGATGCACTGTGCTACCAGATCCGCGCGCTCCAAATCTGCCGCCGGGCACTCTATGGCTCCGTCGTCGAACTGCCAAGCTTTGTGAGTATAGAGGAGGCTATGAACAGGCCTATATAGACCTTTCCATCGCTTATCACCCGTACGAAAAATGCTGAGTCACTGTGCTGAGGACGCAGGCGTAAGATCTTATATACCGCACAACCAAGCTACAGCGCATGCTCAGAAGGAGTTTCATAGCCCAGCAGACAAAGATGGCAGAGTGCAGAAGGAGATTTTTCGGAAAGGTCCACAGACACGGACGAATAAAAAAACTTATAGAAAGCACTTTCCGCTAGGAGAGACGACCTTGTCGGGGAAATCTACCGAAACGGCAATGAACCCTAGAGAAGAATCGAGATTACTCGTATAACAAAGGGCAGAGATAACGAACGTTCGCGTATGCTGTAGTGTGTGAATAGATAGATATACAGCCGACCCGTGTATCTAATAACAGATGATGGATGTGACGCGGATGGGTGAAATCTCCGAGTGTAACTGGTTTCCCCGCAGCTGATCGAGGCACCTTGGCGGTTTTGAAATTATGAAGTAACTAGACAAGTAGCAAATCAATTGACTTCTAATAGGACAATCAGACGTACATTATACGAGAAATCACAAATTACCGTCGTCTCTAAATGAAGACAACGACATTTATTGGGATTATCAAAATACTGCAGGAAAAGGCATACACAAAGCGAAAGGCTGTTTGGTTTACGTTACGTTATTGGGGTCAGCGCCTTACTAAAGGCACATCTTCGTGTCAGGTGCGCTAGAGGAGAAAGGGAAGTAAAGTGGTATACCTGCGAAGAAAGTATTGCAACTGCGTTGTGGCAATGCCCTTAGTCAGAACGAAAACACAGAGCAAACCTCAGGTTACCTAACCTGTTCAGCCAATCAGTCACGTTTTATTGAGTGTTCTCAAACAGCTGTTAGGTCTAAATAGATGTTAGGTCTAAATAGCTGTTAGGTCAAAAAGCTGTTAGATCTAAATAGCTGCAACAAACAACGGCCGGCCAGAAAATATGCTATAATTGATTCACTATTTCAGCACAACCAATAATTGCTTCCTTCAAATATAACTCTGCGCATATACGAACTAAAAAATCACATGAGAGGCTGTCTTGTCTAACTGAAAGTGTTCAAAATGCAAGATTTCTTGTGTTCATCGCATCTTAGCGAATTCAGAGTTTCTGGAAGCCGCAAAGTGATGAACTGTGCCGCGAATCTCCGTAATGGTACCTATGTGTTCATCCAGCTACACAGTAGGAACGTCGTATATTAAGATGAAATAACGGCGGAATTATACTTTAACTACTCACCAGGATACTACGGCTATGACTAATCATCACTACTGTGCAATGGTGCGAGGAAATTCAGTAATGTGCCCTCTCCTAACTCTGTGTTTTCTCTCGGTATTGAAGGACTGTCATCAAAACTACTATAGCGGTGGGAAGTGCTCGGTTGAGGTACTAAACCAAGTTGTAAACTTTGATGCATGGCAGTGCCCTTTCAAAGTAAAATGAGAAAAAGAGCCGAGATTGTGTTCGAGCTAACAGCCTCACGCAGTGTGTCCTCGGCAATAAGGGTGCGCGACCTCTATTACAGATCAGGAGAACTATGGGAATGAAAGGTAAGCACAATGAGCTGCGTTGCGCGATCGAATGATAATACCCGCGGCACCGTAAAACAAAACAGAGTGCCGTCGGTCAGCGTGCACACACGGTGGCTGTTTGCCTCGCTTTTTCTTCCCTTTCTATCTTTCATTCTCTCCCTCTTTCCTCTCACCAGATCTCGCGGATGATGGGTCTGCGCCGTCAGCCGCGAGATAGACAAGACAACGAGATAAGACGAGAGGGTCCCCTTTCGGAAACCCACACGCACTTATACAGATTCAGCTCGTGTCCGCGCTGTCAAGCGTCGTGCGGCGACGAACTTGACTGTTGACAAAGGAAACGCCAGCGACGGCGTCTCGCGGCGGGCAGGGGGTGAGCATGCGCGGACGGTGCTTTCTTGGATGAGAGTTGCCAACCCTCGCGTGTTCTTTCGTCGAATGATCTCACGTGACCCTGGTAAGGTCAACGCTATTAGATAGGCACGCTTAGCTGTGGAACTTTTCTTAGACGCCTTGCAACAGGGGGGCACCCGAAGCCCTGTCTCAGGTTTGTAGGGGTGGCACTGGGCAAAATATATTACCATTTCTGCGTTTTAAAATGCGGGGAAATACGGACAGATCCTTTGTCGACGACTCGCTAAAGCTACTGTAAATGTATCGCGTGTGCAGAGACACTCATTTCTGGAGCGTTGTTTTAGCAGACGAGGATTTTGAACTGTGTCGACAGACACATGCAAGACAAAATAAATGCGTAATCCATAAAACCACCAACATTTACAACCCAAGGAAGCAAATACATTTTGAAAACAGTATTACTATGAAGCGCTGAGTAGGATAGTCAACGATGATGATAATATCGCCTAATGCGGAGCGCCCCTTCCAGAGCGGAGATCCACGACTGAGTTGATCTGAAAGCGTCGGCCTAGGGTGCCCCTGTAGACTGCGTTCAAGGTCACTCACGATCTACGTGTACGATAAATATTCTTCACCACAGAAGTCAGAAAGACAAAACACGAGTTAGATCTTGAGCACATACTCTATTCTACAAACGTTTCGGTTAGATCATATGTATACCCAAAGCGTCTGTCTGCTAAAGCCTCTGCTGCTGCTCCATGGAGTCACTGGGAACTTAGGATAGGCAGGGTGTGGTTGGGTATTAGGACGATGACGTTGACGCTTCTTGCTTCGCGATTGGTTCGTACGAATTCGTATCGGTCAACGCCGCAATCTGATTGGCTAAGAAGCGATCATTTGTCGTTTTGAATACCCAAAGTATAATCGAGAGTGACGGTTACTTTTTTCTTCATATAACGGCTAATTCCTTTTCTTTTCGGGTAATCTAATAGAATATTTTTGACCGAGAGCACTTGTAATTAAGTAATCGATTACTTTTTTTCGGGTAACGTGTACAAGACTAGGTGGTACATATCAAGATATTATGTTTGAACACTCCCAGAAGGCGACTGTGGTGGACCACCAGACAATAAGCTATCGCATAGTATACTTCATTGGATCGAAGGTCCTCGTCCCGTCTCGTTAATATGGACGCCTTCGTTTTCCTCCAAAAGTCGTCTATAATGGGAGTCGTCCAAGAATAGTCAGAAAAAAATGCACGCATTTACGCAGTTCGCCCCCGAAACCTTTTTTTTTTTTTCTTGCCTCTACAGCGGCGTACCCAATTAAGGGTCCATATATAACGAGGTGTGACTGTACTTATCATATAGATTGGCTAGCCAGCGGTATTCGCTGAGGACAAAAACACAAACCCGATATAATGGCCCCAGTATGATGCGACATCGATGGAACCAAATCAGCGGCGATCAACTATTACGCATTTCTTGCTTGTTTTATATCGCTACTTTTTTCTTCTTCTTAACAATGTAGAGCCGATTTTAATGCACTGGTAACAACTTACAGTGGAATTTCTAGATGTCTGAGATCTTCAAAGTAAGAAATATACAGGGACGGAATGAAGATCAGCATGTATGATTTATTCGCTCTTTCAGTCGCCCATGTGCACCCTGACTTGCGTATATTTTGTTACTGTTCCCTATTGTGTGGCGACATCTTGCCCATCTACAAGCGAAAAATGCTGATTACAGCTCGTGAAACTAACACCGGGTGGCTGATTATTACGTTCACACGTTATGCTTCCTCGTTTTCGTTGTTCTTTTTCGGCAAATGCCACAATTTATTTATAGCTATGGCGCGATAATAATATGGCCAAAACTCGCCAGGGACAGCGTTTCCTGTGCTGTCGGTAACCATAGTTAAGTCAGAACGCCAAAGAAAACCATAAAGTGCAACAATTGTGATGATGTAAAGTAATTTCTTTTTTTTTTTTTTTTTTTGCTCTCACTAAAAGAAACTTTAAACCCTAATGAATATATTTCGTGCTCTCAAATGTACGGCCGCTTGCGCAGAGAAGGGCAGACAGGTGCAGCATTCGAAACAGACGACTCGCCCGTTGGATTTCCGGATACAATATACGTATATACATGAAAAAAAAAAAAATAGACGGTGTACGTGCGAATGCATGATGTCAAAAGCAGCAAGCTCGCTCTTCGTAAGCTGTCTCCGATGAAACCTCTTTCTATGGCAACCTACATGGTGACAAAGTGAACTTTGGCCAGCGCTATTTGCACCGTTGGCTCGTTATATCCGGTTCTGCTATCGCATAACAATTTTCACACAAGACTCAATCGCTTAGTGGACAGTTTGTAAACATTATCCGAATGAAAATTCGCAGTGTGCATGGAGTCTAAGAGAAGGAGCAACAAGTTTACAATATATAGCGCACATAGTGTTTCAGAAGATCCTTGGCGTACTCGCAACTCCAAAGGCGTTCATTCGATCCCCTTTCCTCTTTTTCGCATATCGGACACCAGGCAGCGTCGGTTTTCGCTGCATGGTAGGTTCCCGCTAGTGGTAACTTCCCGCTAGTCTCCTTCACGACTTCTCCACAAGGTGGCGTCGCCTACCCTGGAGTTGTGAATATATTGCAGGGAGATGCGCTAAGTTCGTCAATCATTGGCCTTCTAATCCGTTGAACCAATGGAAGGGACGATGGGTATCATGAACGATCCAAGTCACACTGCCTTAGTATAAAAAAATATTAAAAAAAAACGGTTGACGCGAATTTGACAACAAAGATGCATTAGTGGAAATGCCATATGATCCATCCCACGAATAGGAGAGTCCTTGAACTCGTTATTTCTTGCTTCGTACTAAAAATTATCTTTTTTAGTTAGAAGGCTCGCTTCTATACGATCCTAATAGGCTACCAAAAACACTTTCACAAATTAAAAAAAATACAAAACAAATTGGCGCTATATCTTATTTTGGTAAAGCAACTGCTCAGGTTACGGTCGTAACATGTCGAATAGCTTTCATTCGTGAACTAGAAACAATTGCCCACGTAAGCACTCGATCCCTGCTCTGGGCTCACGAATATATACTAATCTTCGGTCGGACATTTCTTATTTCAGTAAGACAGGAGTCAGAATTGTATTGCAGCGTATATCGGGTGAGATTCTAAACATATCGTCGTATGATCTTACGAGTTACACGGCGTAGTATTATCCATTACATAAGAGGGTGTATCATTCCTTACTACCAAAGACAACCTCCAGACATCAACAATACGTGTAACATCGACGTAATGAAAACCGAAGGCTTGAATGACTGATATCAACATAATATTGGTGTAGAACTATCCCCGATGAAACTCACCTCTATGTGTCAATTCGGGTTTCAGTTTAGGACAAACCAAAGGGTGTGAATCCGACTGTAGAGGTTAAAAATGTCCCGGATATCTCCGCGTAAATAAAAACAGAACCACGATTAGATTACGCTTACCGTTCACGTGTCCTTGAGATAGGACTGACACAATCATATCTCGAGAACAATGCGACAATAATACTCCCAAACTCTCTATTCAATAATTTTTGCGTGTGTATGTTTCAAATATGTGTATAAAACATACGAACTCTTGTAATACCTTATGCCTCTCATGATGGTTACAAACCCTTGTAATCATCATAAGAGTAAATGCCTTGGCTATGATGCACACCCAAAAAATACTTCTCAATAGCAGCTTCAATTCTAAAAGTGGAACAAAGCGCTGTTGAAGGCAACTATGCCCTTGTAGTTCTGCTTTTAAGGTTACTAATAAAAAGTAAGTCTTTTTTCTTTTGTCGTGTACTGGGCACAGACTTAAAGGTAAAACATAGAGACTCGAAACTCTATGCGGATTCATAAGCTCTAGATTGATACGGTAGCACGCAGCTCGGGCGATGTCGTTTTTTGCTCGTGTTGGCTACCGGAAAATCGTTTCCTGCCAATTTCAGATAAAGCTTCTGATAACTGCCAACCACGGTTTTAAGCACCAGGAGTGCCGAATTGTCGCTACTATGCAGCGTAACTTGCTTAGTGACTCTACACTCCACATTAGAGAGTTTTATAGTAGATCTTTCCGAACCTCCGACACCCTCGATAACGACACAAGGCGTGCGCAAACGGGGCGGCAGGGTATCGGATATCGTTATCGGAGTCAACGGAACGATCTACTAAAACTGCTTAACGAAAAAACTGAGGATAGTATCGACCGCAAAACCACTAGAGTTCGATTCATAACTTGAAAGGTTCGACTCTCCATTTTCTCGCCATCGTCGTCAAACTGCTTTTTGTTTCTTTCAGTATATTTTCCTCGACGCTACGTCACTCGTATACCTCTAAGGCTACAACGCACGCGCGCCACAGACAATCAAGCAGGCCATACGACCTTGACCCCATAAAGGTCACGTGAGACTGACTTTGTACCCTCCCTCCTTTCTCATCTCCCCCTTCCCCCCTTCTTCCGAAGAAACCTCTTCGCGGTCATTCGGCCGGAGAAAATGAAATGCCCTTTCAAGCTCCCGCAACCACTACACCACGTCCATCACTATATGCAGACAGTGCGGTGGAAGCTACGTGCTCCCTGGACCAATCGTACGTCTGTCTCTCGTCACGTGATCCCGCTCCAGCCCCTACCCGAGTGCAGAGAGCGGGGTCGGGTCGCGAAAGCGAGGTGCCTGATCGGACCGGCGAGCGTGCATGTACAGCTCCCACCGCCCTGTCAGCTTAGCGGTGGACGGAGTGTGCTTACTTCTGGACGTTCCCTGCCATTCCGCGTCCCTCCGGCAGTCAGCCATTCAATTAATAAAGCTAAGCCACGTTCATAGCGACAACGTTATTCGCCTGCTGGATTGCAAAAGCAGATCGCGAAGGTGCTCGGAGCTGGAAGGAAGAACTTGAAAGGGAACATCTTGTACAGGGTGCGGCCGTAAGGACTGAGACGTTTGGCACACCCATCGAAATTCGATTGCCAAACGTAAGTACCTTACATCGGGCACGCGAACGTAGCTTCGAAAGGAGTATTATTACTTTTTTTTTTCTTCAGAGTTTAAATCAGGGGTGGTAAATATTAAAAATAGAGCAAAAAACGGCGGCCGTGAATTTCCTACGCACTATACCGGTTGTTCGTTGTCTGCGTACTGGTTTGAGAGCTTGTCCCCGGGTGGTCATTGTTATATTTCGTTAAAAGTATTAATGGTCGCGATTGTCTCGCTCATCGCCAGACATCTGCTATTGGTTTTTAGCGTTTTTGCATTCAGCAAGTCACCTGGGAGCGAGATCGTAAACCAGTGTCCAGTGTGCGGACGACAAAGAGACTGCTATAGGACGTGGGAAATATGCGGCCTCCGAAGGTCGGCGCTAAAGCCCACCTCAGAGTGACGCCGGTCATGAGGAAGTGAAGCACGACTGTTAACCTTGGGTCATTAACGCGCATCACGCGGTAGTGATGCACGACCGCACGCCGCTACGATGCTTATCCGGATTGAAACGGGCAAGGGTTAGATTCAGCCCAGGATCTCCGAGTTCTGTAGCGCACACATTTGACCACCGGACCCCTACCGTTTAGAAAGTTGTGTGTAAATGTTGTTTTGTTAAAGATGACTGCTCACATTTTACAAAACCCTCACCCATCCCCCTCTGTCGAACCAGAGGGCCTGAGGTATATTTGGTCTACACACGACCTCATATCACTCCCGGATAATTGTAAATGGCATACATTTATTTATTTTTTTTTTTATTCAAAGAATCGCTAGTGAACTAGTTATCTAATCGGTGTTGGGAACTTCAGATGGTGAATTCAATATGATTTATTAAGAAACCACGTTAGGTTACTACCAGCACATTGCTAGATTACGCCACTATCACAATATAAATTAAATGACATATTTATTTTTAAAAGAATCACTAGGTCAATCGCACTATGGAAGAACGCTGAAAATTTCAGTTGCTCGAACATTACGTAAATGACCTAGTAAAGAAGAAAAAAAAGGGCAACTTTATCGAAATTCTGATAGTCGCCTGACGTGGTTTCTCAAGAAACCATGTTGGGTTGCTATCAGAATATCGATTAGATTAACTCAAAGAGCAGACACATTATATATACTTCGCTTCACTTTAAGCCCGCAAACCGCAGCCGACGCTATGAAATCCAATGGAGCCACTAATGAAGCAGTGTCAAAAAGTGCACCGTCACGGCGCTCTTCGTCTTTTGTGGGTTTGCTTTAAGCGACTAAACCATTTTTTTTGTCTGTGCGTGATTGGTTTATTTGATGACAACAACTCCCCAAAGAGAACGAGCGCGGTGACGAGGCGCTTTTTACGCTGCGTGATTGGCCCCCATCGGATTGTATAGCGTTGGCTGAGGTCGAACTTGAAGTGAAAAGAAGTACAGTGGAATCTCGTTAATTCAAGCTCTCGGATAATTCGAACTAACATGCAAGGTCCCGTCCTTTGTGTTTCTAGGAAGCAAAACTCCCGGTAATTCAAACTTTGCATAATTCAAACAATGTTTTGGTCCTCCTCGGGTTCAAATGAACGAGATTCCACTGCATAATAAACTAGCACTCTTTTTTTAATGGTTTCTTAAGAATTTTTCTTATGTTATGCCATCAAACTACCAATCTAGAAATGTGTTTTTTTTTCCTTCTTTTTTACCTTGATGTTCTTGTTTTTAATCACGTAGGATACCGAGAAAACCAGTAGCGTTGCTCAGTCCACAAGCAGGCACAGGATGCGCATTCCAACACAGGGTATACAATCGGGACCGTTAAACGTGCCCGTGAGCAAATAATAATAATAATATAAACAATAATAATAATTTAGAAAAAAAAAAACTTGTTTCAGCAGTGTTCATTCTTGTTTCACGACGAGTAGCAAATAGACCCTACTAAAAAAATAAAGCAAAAAAACTATGGCGGTCGCCATTTTTTTTTTTTTTTTCGAGCACGAAGTTTGTGATTGGATCCCGAGTCCTCGGCAAAGGCTGACGCAACGCTCGTCTTCGCGATACGAGCCGAGCCAAGTTCACGTTCAAAGGTTGACCCAACCAACCCTGCTGCACGTTCAGTGAGATTAAAAGTGCCCCCAAAACAATGGTGAACGCTGATAATCGGCGCTGCAGCAACTATTTTTTGCAAAAAAAAAAAAAAAAAGGGGGGGGAGTCTCTATTCCGCGCGGACCGCGCTGCAACAGTTTATAGAAACGGATCGTTTCCCGGAGACACTGCGGGCTTCCGTTTCTGGGGTGTGTCTTGCCCTTTTCCTGAGATAACGGCAGTTTCCGAGGGAGCGTCGGCGGCGGTGGCTCCATGCAGCAGCACACCGTGTGTCTCCCGTTTTCCAGCGGTTGCGGAATGATGAAGGATTTCTGGCAGATCTCTTACGTTGCTATGCATAAAGACTGTGTTTCGAAACAATCAAGTTAAAAAAAAAAAAAAAACACCTACATTCGTCTTTACCTAAAAAAAAACATATGTACAAAAGAAAATCGGGCTTTTCGTGGAGCCTTATTAACTTTCCTCTTCATGTAGATATTAAGATGCATGTTGGCGCTTTCTAGATTAGATATATGTTGTCGTATCAAGACGTACAATCGCTTCTTCCACCGACAGCCAAATCTTGTGTGAACTAGTTCGCGCGGCCTATAAACAAAAAACTTATTTTTTATTTTTTTTGTTTTCTTGAGGCGAAAACGAATAGAGTTAACGAGCACAACAATATTCAGAGCAAAGTGTGAGAAACACCGTCGAACTGAGTGAGAGTTTTCAAAACTCAAACAGAGTTTTGAAACTCAAACTAAGTTTTCGCAACAGACACCTGTTGCAAAAAAAAGAATATGCAAACGTTGTTTTTTGTTTTTTTTTTTCCTTTATGTTTGGAGCGACCGTAGCGTCGAATAAATAATAATCGTTAGAGATAGCGAAAAATATTTTGTAGTGTCAAATAATAGTTTCGCGAATAACGACTATTGAAGTGAAACAATAAATGTATCGAGAAAATTAAAGAGGACAAAATGTACGTTCCCGTTGAACAGAGATAAAATACTATACGATTTCTCCGATAAACACGTCACAACTAATTCAAGTTATATCAGGCGTATATACCTAGAACTTGTTACACCGTCTTAATATATATATATATATATATATATATATATATATATTATTTTTTTTAATGTTTACTTGGCACATTTACAGATTTTTCTTACCTGATGGCCACTGAGGAGAACTCAAACCAAATATATTATTCTAAATTCCGCTCAATGCGAATTAAAAACAAGTCGCAAGTGTATTGATCACCTCAATGTAGGCGAACACCTTAATGTCTTCAAATTACACCACCATAAACTCGCCTAAAATTGCACTAGTATTTCAGAACGGCTACGATAAGAACAACATCCACATCTCAATCAATATACCAAACGAGAGCTCCTGTGCAGTAACATTGATAGTGCCCAATCAGGAGCGTCATTTCCGAGCGCTGCAGAAAGGCGAACAACAATGCGACGCGGATTAATAGTGAGATAGAACGGTTCCCGAGAAATGTCGGAGAACGGAGCAACAGGCGGCAATAATAAAACAAAAAAGAGAAAGACGTGTTGCGGAGAAACTCGCTTTCTACCCAGACCGAAATCACCACGCCGCATCGGCTGAAACAGGTCGACTCCCAAGCAGCGCACGCGTTTTCTTTTATTACTATCTATCTTTCACTTTTCCTTTTCTGTTCGTTGTTTGCTTCAGCCCGAAAGGTGCCACTTTTTGCTTGTCTCTGGTGTTGTTGTTTTTTTGTTGTGCTTCTTTGTCTTAAAACGGCACCACTTACCCAAGTTAGCACGTACAACTTCACGACGCGCAACCAGTAACGATGGAACGCACCACGGCTTTCGTTTTTGCAACAATCCGAGTGCCTTGGTAAAAAAAAAAAAAAATAAAGGAAAACAAGAGGGAGAAAATACTTTCCCCGGCAAATACTTTCGACGGCAAACAGCTTCTCGAGAAAAAAACGTAACGCAGGAAACAGAGCGTGTCGCTGGTTTTTACGTGCTCCCGCGCGCAACGAGCGCGAAAGTGCATCTCGAGAAGTGAACGCCGCTGCCCGACTGCGTTTTTTGACGCTGCATATTACATTGCGCTCGTTCCTAGCTAAAATCAAGACTGGGTATATACCCTCCGACTATAGGCCGCAGAGTTCAGACCCGGGGTGAGTTATCCCCCGAACGCAACGACACACCTCGGGCGAACCGTAAACTAATTTTAAGCAGAAAATTAAAATAATAGCAGACGACGTCAAAACGAAACCAAAAGAAACACTCACCCTGCCACGACGACGTTCGGAGAACAACACAAACTCCTGCAGTTCCGACGAGCGGTGGTGGAGATAACCGGAGTGCCGTACTCCTCCTCGCGAAACGCGGGGTCCAAACCCTGCGTAGCCCGTCGCTCGAGATGGGGGGGTCGTACACCGACGCTCGAGTCGGCGTCGACGTCGTTGTCCACTGTGTCGTCGCTGTCCAAGTCGACGCGGTAGACAGCGGCGAGCGTCCGTTGCAGCGCCACGTTTGCAGAGACGATCGCGTCCGTGCTCGGTTTTTCCGCGTGTCAGGAGCGCACGGACTGGAATCGACAACGCGCACGCAGACTTCGACCGCCGCCGCGGACCGAACAAACCACGTGCTGCCGCCTTCGGAACTCCACGATTCGCGTCGGTCTAGTTGGTTGTCGCTCGACTAGATGGCGCCACAAATACGGAAGCGGTCCCCGGTGGCCGCCATGATGGAACACCTTCCGTTCGCTCCGTCCGTGCGTTGTTGCGTGCTCGAAGGCGTTTTCTCTTGTATCGTCAGCTGGCTAGGTGGCCTGTTTCTTTCTTTTTCCCCCTTTGTTGATCTAGTACTCGCCGCGTGTTGCTTTCGCTCGCGGTAGCTCCTTTTTTGATGTTGGATTTGGTCTGGTCTTTTTTTTTTTCTTTTGTCTTTATCAGACGTCCTTTGTCCGTGGCCTACGGCGAAGGAGGAGGATCGGTCGACTGGTTTCGAGTTCGGTTGGTGCTCCATTTGTTTTAAGAACGATAAAATAAAAGCATAAAATGAAAGCGGGTGGTACGGAAAGTTTGCGTCGTGCGGTAAATTGGAATGGGAAGAATAGGCCCATTTCTTTATTTTATTGTACTTCCCTCCGAATAAGACGGCGACTCTTCTTCCAAGACAGTGAGAGAACATCGCATGCATGGATGGGAATATTAATGCAGAGGTTGAAATGAATGGGGATATAATATCTAAGCGTAGGAAAAGGCAGACACGGGTTCTACAGCTAGCTAAAGCTAGACCTGGCAGGCAACTATCAGGAAACGTTTGTCAAAAGAAGAGCTGTGGATCCAATAGCCACAGGTGCTCTTTCTTTTTTTTTTCCATCAATGCTTTTTCTTTTTGTTGTTGTTGTTTTTGCTGACGCCAGTAAAAGTAGCCGACTAACCTGGCATAGACGTTTTCAAGCAGCAACGCATCGAAAGCTAGCCTGGTCGCCGTGGATGGAAAATGCCTTGTTTGGGCGCCAGTCCGGCAAACCTGGTGATATGCCTTAGCAAGGCATGCCCAGGAAGAATCACACTTTTGGTTTCTAGAGTAGGTGGTGCAAGCTACCGCCAGTTATATGTCGTATAGCCGTTAGCATCCATTCATATATCCAAGCTTCACAATAATAATCCATCAATCAACAATCAATCTTTATTGAACAGTGCCCAGGAACAACCCTGAGGTCTTGGTGCTGGTAATAATATTAATAATAATAATAATAATAATAATAACATTTATTGTATGGAGCACAGCAAAGTTTGCGTGACGGGCGCATCAAAGCCATAACAAGGCTCGTGGGATGCTACCCTAAAATTAACACTCTAAACATTGCTACCCGGTATACAAAAGGAAATAAGACAAATTGACATACACACGTCCTTAGAATGTCCCAAGGTCATAGTCAGCAATTGGGTGCATGCAACACACAGAATCACACCTCCAAATACTGATGCAAGTACATAGATAAGGTTTAAAAGAACTTAATATAAAAATAACGATAATCACAAAGACCAAAGCGTCGCGCCTGGTGAGGAAAAGAAAAAGAAAAAAATTGTCAGGCGAAAAACGAAATTGCAGTACACGGCGTCCAACGAGCGATTGTCCAGGACGTCCAGGCTACACAAGTGCAACCCCCACTTGGAAACACTAAACAAAGTAAAGCAGAGATCATCAAAAACTCATACTTCTAAGTGATTTCTTAAGTTTACGGAGCGAGGTAAGGCCTAGAAGCTCGGGTGGCAGCTGTGAGAAAAGCTTTGGAACGTAATATGCTCGCGTACTTTCACCGTATCGGGTATGCGCAAGAGGTATTTGGAAAGGCTGCACGTGTCGGAGGGCACGAGATGGTGAGCTTAAAGTTTTGAATTCAGCGCAAAATAACTGTATGAACATAAATAATAATAATTGAATAAATGAATAAATAATAATAATAATAATAATAATAATAATAATAATAATAATAATAATAATAATAATAATAATTTTTTTTATTTTCACACACATTGGAATTCAAGTATTAGATACGGGCATATCAAAGCCTGCAAAGGGCTTGTATGATGACGCCCATAAAAAAAAATAAAAAAAACCGTTATCGTGATTCCACAATGTAAGACAGAAAGTCGAACTATAAAACACAAAAGGCGCAAAGCAGAAAAAAAAACAAGAAAAGAAAAAGCACGTTTGGCGTTAAAAAAATCACGAAAGAGAAAAAACACGTAGGAAAAAAGCAACACGAAAAGCGTTAAGCGAAAACAAAGTAAAAGAGAAAAAAAATAAAAAAGGCGAAACTAAGTTAAAATTAACTTAGCTAATTACAGTTCAAGCTCGAAGCATGAGACACAGCAAAGATATGCTAGATGGAATCAAAGTTGGTGCACTTGAGTTCCTTCTTCAGTTGTTTCAATGATGTAATGTCAATAAAAGTGTCAGGAAGGGCGTTGAACAAACATGGAACGTAGCAATCCCGAGTGTATTTACCGTATCTGGTCGAACAAATTGGCACTACAAAGCGAGGAACGCGACGAAGTATTCGTTGAGACTGAAATGGTGTTTTAAACTCATTTTTCCAAAAGCTACGGAGCACTACCGTTTGTATAAAAAGAGAAAGCAGATTAGGCAATTGAAGACTTCGAAAAATATCACTGTTGCTGGAAAAATTAGAATTATATGCAACGCTTGTCAGGATTCCTTTCAATAAAGAATTAACTTTGGACTGCCATCGACCGGAACAGTTGCCAAACACCGTAATACCGTATCGAAGGATACTGTAAGCAAGCGCATGGACGATTATTATTCTGATACCGACTGGCATAAAAAATTTAGTATTATAAAGCATACAAGACACGATTCGTAATTTGCTACAAATATATGACATATGGGTGTTCCAAGACATATCAAAATCGAAATGTACACCTAAGTATTTCACGTGATCGACAGACTCTATTGATACACAGTTGCATTGAGCACAACTTGAAGGGTGAAGCAAAAACTTTACTTGAGCCTGGCGTCTTTTAAGAGGGTTGTGAAAACATGCCAGCTTTGTTTTAGAGCGGTTTATGTCTAGGAGGTTATCGCCGAACCAATCCATTATATGAGAGGCGTTTATTTCGAGTGTGTGGAGTGAGTCAGAGAAATTAATAGGAAGTGACACAAGGAGAGTGTCATCGGCATATTGGTACATTTTACACCCGTTGATGACCTGGGTCATGTCGTTCACAAAAATATTGAAAAGTAGAGGAGAAAGAACAGAACCCTGAGGCACTCGCGCCAGTAAAGAAAGCCGAGAACTTTTAAAGTTTCCAATTAGGACAAACTGGGACCTTTTAGAAAGAATGTTTTCCAGTAAAGAATAAAATCGGCCGCGAAAACCAAGGCGATATAATTTTGCTAGGAGCAACTGATGGCTGACAGTGTCAAAAAGCCTTGGACACATCAAGAAAAAGAGCACATGCAAACATATTACTTTCGAATGTTGAATATATGTAATCAGAAAAATCATCAAGGGCCGGTTGCGTGCCTTTCCCAGTAATGAATCCGTATTGAGTAGATGAAAAGATTTCGTTCTTATCTAAAAAACTGCTCATCGTCAGAAAGAGGTGTTTCTCGAGAATTTGTCCTAAAATAGGTAGAATCGAAATAGGGCGATAATTTGCAACATTGGATCGTTCTCCTCCTTTGAAAAGTGGCCGCACAATAGCAGCCTTGAGCTCATCAGGTATGCTGCCAGACGTAATGAAGCCGTTCAGCATAGCGAGCAGAACGTTCTTAATATATGTGAAATTTCTCTGAAGATCATACGCTCGAATACCATCAATACCGGGAGATTTGCTGGCTTTGAAACTAAATAAAAGGGAGTGCAGATCCTTCTCGTCCAAGCAAGGAAGGAAAGCTGACACCAAAACTTCATTCTTTAGTGTGCATGAGTTCACAGCAGTGGTTCTTGGCACGCCAGAGTATTTTGCAAAGAAGTCGTTAAAGTCGTTTGCTAATTTTGAGGTAAGCGACCCGAAATTTCGTTCGAGGGTTTGGTCAATAGAATTTCCAGAACCAGTGCCTCGGAATTGATTAATAAGTGACCATGTTTTGGCTGAACTAAATCTGAATTTTTCGAATTGTGATTTTTAAAACTGTCTCTTTGCAGAACGAATGACAGCGTTTACTTTATTTCTTAACTGTTTGAATTCATTTTGTAAATCGTGTGGAGATCACGTTTCGTGTGGAGATCGGCGACACCGACTCCACAGGACCTCTTTCTCTTTAATCATCTTAAGTATATTATTGTTTAGCCATTCATGGTGAGGTCTCCGCTTTTTCAAAGTAACAGTTCTACTGGCAGCAGCAGTAAGCGAGCGAAAAACTTGGACAAAGCTTGAGTATAGATCAGTGTTATTAACTGTACCTAAAAAGGTCTGCCAGTCATGAGAGGCAACTGACTTGTCGAAAACAACATTATCAATAACTTGGGCTTGTCCTGAACTTTCGCATTTAGAGTTTGACGCCACTGCGTGTGTTAGTTGACACCCCACGAAGTAGTGATCTGCTAATTTTTCCTGAATCACAGCAGATTCCACAGAGGTACCTGGTGCTCGTATTAAAATAATCAATCAATCAATCAATCAATCAATGTTTATTAAAGTGTCCAGGATAATAATAATAATAATAATAATAATAATAATAATAATAATAATAATAATAATAATAATAATAATAATAATAATAATAATAATAATAATAATAATAACTCTTTATTCGCAAATTGCCCAGTACCAAGATCAGTTTCGGGTCCGATCAAAGCCATCAGGGGCTTGTAGGATCAGACCCAGCAGTTTAATTGACAGAAGTATCACAGGCACGGCGACGACGAACACTCAACCAACACACAGAAATAGGCTAAGCCTCATAGGGCCCTGGAGTCACACAGGCACGATGAGGACGAGAACACAACACACACTCAGTTGGATCAACATTGTAGATCCTTCGAGTCGCACAGGCACGACAACGACGAGCGCACGCCAACAATCACACAGTTGGTAGAACCTCGGAGGGCCTTGGAGAGTAGTGCGAGGTCACGTGGCACGATAAGTCGTAGAATGAGGTGGAAGAGAAAAGGAAACAAAGCAAACGCAGACGCGCACCCATGCGGCATCTTGGGCGACTGAATTCGGTATGATCATAAATGTAAAAAAAAAAAGACAAAAAAAGACAAATTTAAGCATGATTGAACACTTGATGCTGCAGGGAGGACACCGAAAAGGTAGGGCGGGTAGCATAAGCAGAAGATGCAGTGTAGAAAGCAGGAGCATTCGCTCAAAGGCACAATCACATACCTAAAAAAAAAAAAAAAAAAAAAAAAAAAACCTTTGCCCAGGTTACTGTCTAGTAATGTCAGAAAATACATTTTGCAGCTTCCTTTTCAATTGCTTGTTAGAGGTGATGGAACTGAGCGAGTGCGAGAAGTCATTAAAAAGGCTAGGTACATAATGTTTGCGCAGACTCTCACCATATCGAGTCCGAACCGAAGGAATTTGATAAGGAACGAAACATCGGAGTTCACGACATGGATTGGATGTAATTTTGAACTCGCTTTCCCAAAAGTGCCGCCTGATAACTGTTTGAACAAAGAGAGGATGGCAACTGAAGAGACTCAAAAAGATTATCAGTACTAGAGTATTGCGTGTGATAGGCAACGCTTTTGAGAATACCCTTTAAAATCCGATCGATTCTTGAATGCCATTGGAGGGAGCAATTAAAAAATACGGTGATGCCGTACCTCAGTACGCTGTACGCTAAGGCGTGTATTATGTTTTTTTTAATGGATAACGGTAAAATCCCTTTAATGTTGTACATGAAACAACAGACTGTACGAAGACGTTGACATAAATTAGACATATGAGTACCCCACGCTAAATCACAATCAAAGTGAACACCTAAGTATTTCATAGAGTCAACATATTGTATTGGAGTACAATCGGTACAAGTGCAGTTAGATGTATGAAGATATAAGGGGAAAGTCAAATTCACATTTTTAATGGATTACGAAAACATATCAGTTTCGTTTTTGCAGTATTAACTCGAAGCTTGTTTGTAGAGAACCAGTCCATAAGGTTAACAGCGTCCACCTGAAGCATTTCCATTGCCCGCTGGTAATCAAGGTGCCGAGAGAATAGGACGGTGTCGTCTGCATACTGATGGATGAAGCAGGTGGTAACAACAGATGAGGTGTCATTTACATATATGTTGAACAATAAAGGCGACAGGATAGACCCCTGTGGAACACCAGATGTTAAGCATGCCAGAGCACTACGAATGTTGTCAACACAAACAACCTGGGTACGATTTGATAAGAAGCTCTTAATCAAAGAATAAAATGGCCCCCGGAAGCCGATTCTTTGCAACTTGCTTAAAAGAACGTCGTGATTTACGGTGTCAAAAGCTTTGGCGACATCGATGAATAATAATAATAATAATAATAATAATAATAATAATAATAATAATAATTATTATTATTATTATTATTATTATTATTATTATTATTATTATTATTATTATTGATTAAGGAAGAAGAAGAAGTGGGCGGTATTCGATGGCCTTTTTTCACGGCTCAGCATTTTAACTAATATTATCTACTCAGACTACAATGTCAGTCCTGGCTTGCCCGATTGAGCTCCTAAGAAGGCCCTGACGACAGCATTGCAACTCCCACTCTCTGCAACTCGACATCCATCCTTGCCGCTTCAACGGATCACTGCATGACCAATGGCCAAGACTCAACCTCCATCTTGGGTCTATCGCCTGACATGATTTACGAAACGCTTTCGCCCACCACGCAAAAACGATCAGCCACCATCACATTAGACAGTTTTAGTGGATCGTACGCTAAAGCCTTGCGTACGCAATAAAATTGCGGGTCGGGTATGCGCCTGCGCAGAACGCAATAGAAGAGCTAGCGTATTGCGTACGCACGCAACGCTGGGGATTTTGCGTGGCGGGCTAGCGGGCTCTGCGGGACGCTCTCGAGAGATCTCGGACCCAACGAGAGCGCCAGTTTCAAGATGGCGGTTACCTCGACTGGCGCTGCAAGGGCGACGTGGTGTTTTCGAAGTTCTGTGTTACGTGAAATTGCGTGGTGTTCAGCTCGGCAATTCTTTCCGGGACCTACGGCGGTCGAATCAGATCGCCGTGCAGTTGAAGGAGTGCACAGTGAAAATGTTCGCCGCTCGGAATGTGCGTCAACGCTGCGATCTGCTCAACGCTAAGCCTACTCGCACAGTTCTTCGCCGACGGACGAACGACTCTAAAAGAAATCGCCGAAGTTCTCGCTATGCACTGGACATCAGTAGGTCATGAATTTAATTCCGCGATAGCATTGATAAAAGCGGCCGTTTCCACGGGACGACTGACGGAGGCTCCGTGATCGAATTTGGCTACGCACTCGTACTCGTAGCCTCTGTACCCCGCAGAAAAGCGCGCTTGACGAGGCAGCTGCGGCTTGGTTTAATTTGAAATAAAATGATTGGACACGTTTTCATTTTCAATATTTCTTTCCAGGAGCATGGTTGCGCTATAAGCACGCGGAATTCTACGGCTCTAGCAAATTTAGCCAAGATCATGCGCGGTGTTCACTCGAAAACGTAACGCACAACTAAATTCGGTCCGAGCAGGTCATTTTTAGCGTACGCTATACTATTGCGTATTGCGTACGTAAGAGCCAGCAACGCTATACTAAAACTGTCTATTGGTTCTTCGAACCCGCCGTTCCGCCGCCCTACAAGTACCCCGTTCGGCACCGCAACATCGGTTCTACTACGGCTTCATCTAAGCTAACATCTACGACTCATCTAGGCCATTGGATTCGTTGTCCAGGTTCTTCAGACGCATACGCCGGTGTTGTTGCAACTCCGCAGCCAGTCCCGCACTCTGCAATAACTGTTGTTTTATTTTGCGGGTGAGCTGGAATTGCTTCATTCATTTACATTTTGGCTAGATTCAGTCTTTCGTCTTTACCGTCAACTTCTTTTTCCTTGTAAAGCGAATACCATGGCAGTGCTTTGTGCCGTTTGTTCTGAATCTGTGCCAATAGACGGCCGCTTTATCAAGTGTGCTGACTGCGCAAAAGTGTTTCACCTAGGAAAGAAGTGCTCCGGTGTATCTGAGAGCACCTTTAAGGGTATGAGCGCTTCAAAGGCTGAGAAATAGCGCTGTCAAGAATGCCGAGGAGGGCCGCCGAAGTCTAATTCTGAAAGCGACCTCACACCACCTCAAGGCGAACCCGGTATTTGTTCCTCAGAGCTCTCGACAGTCAACCACAAACTCGATCTCCTTCTTTCCTGGAAGGACACAATGGGCCCTCTTCACGAACTCCACCCTAAGATCGACGCTTTATTATTACTAAAGGAAACGGTCGACTCTATGCGAACCACCATCAATGAGATGCAGACGTCTCTTGATTTCTATTCGAAAGAGTATGATACACTTGTGAAGTCCACTCAATCACAAGACAAACTCATCAAGGATCTGCAGAGTGAAACTAGCTCATTACGAGCTATCGTAACAGAGCAATCCAATGAAATCCAAAAATTAAAATCCGACCAAAATGACTCCGAACAAGCACACCGTCTCTCTAACTTAGAGATTCACGGCATACCGGTTTCGACTCGCGAGAACATTGTACATATTATGACTGACCTAGCCGAACAACTAAGCGTTTACAGCTTTGAGCCCGCACAAGTAGTGGCAGCTCACCGCCTCCCGGCAAAGCCTGGCCCTGCGCCTCCTATCCTGGTTCGGTTCAGTTCAGTCCCACACAAAGAACGCTGGATGACTTGTCGCAAACGCCTGGGCACCTTGCCTACTGATGACTCCCATCCAAGGATATATTTCAATGACAATCTCACAGAAGCAAACCGGAAGCTATTCTGGATGGCAAGATCAAGAGGAAAAGAAAAGGGTTTCAAATTCGTATGGGTCCGACACGGTAAAATCTTTGCAAAACAAAGCCAGAGCTCTCAACCCATTCGCATCACTGACGTTGGTGCATTGGATAAAATTGCTTTGGCCACGATGACTAATTGTTTCCAACTAAAAAACTTAGAGTCCTGTATAGAAACCTTCAAGTCCACCTCGTGTCATACTTTTACTTTATTCCACGTAAATATTAGAAGTATTCGGAAGCACTGGGATGAATTCCAACTTTCTATTATTTCTATCCTTCCTATTGCTGATATTTTTGTTCTGACAGAGATTAATATTCATCAAGATGAAGCAGGGCTATTCACTTTACCAGGCTTCAAAAGTGTCTTCCACACCCGCGAAAACAAGCGTGGAGGTGGTATTGCGATCTTTCTTAAAAACAAGATATCTTTTACGGAACTCCCGTTAACATTCCACTCAGCTGAGTCAAAAGCTCCGCATATAATTACCTCTGCCTATGATCTCTATCTACTTACATTTTATAGACCACCTTCAGAAAAAGCTGCAGATTTTCTTTGTGACCTGCGGAACAGTCTGCAAACTTGGCCGGCAACTGCTTCTTTATGTCTCGTCGGGGACTTTAATATTGACTTACTGAAGCCTTCAATGGCTCTAGTTTGTGAATATTTGACACTGCTAGCAGATCGTGGCATTGAACCAGCAATCCTTGTCCCAACAAGAGAGGAACTTTTAGGAAACAAACTTGTAATCGCGTCTCTTGACCACATCAATCTGAGATCGGCATCCTTCAAAACAAAATCAGCAGTCATTACTCACAAATTATCAGACCACTATTTTGTTGCATGCCATTTAGAATTCCCCTATGATACGCCGACTTCAGTTTCTAACAAAATTCATCGGGTTGAAATTGTTAATCGACAAATGTTTGACAACTTTGTCTCTAATTACGACTGGAATGCTTTTCAGCAATTTGTTACACCTTCAGATATGTACCCCCGTTTTGTGCAGCTGTATAAGCGGTTTTCAGAATCCTCAAAGAAAGTAATTCTTCGCAAACAACGAAATTTAAATTTACGTTGGTTAAATAAGGATATATTATCTGCTATACAACTTAAAGAAATAGCCTGGAGACGAAGCCGGCGCTCACCTCATAATTCTATCCTTCAAGCTGAATTCCGAACTCTTCGGAACAAAGTAAGCGCACTTATTCGCTCGGCGAAGCGTCAATATTTTCAAAAGCAGTTCTGCGCATCAAAGTCCAACTTTGCAAGATCCTGGACACTGATTAATGAACTACGCGGAGTCGCACCCCCTGGTTTACAAGCTGACACTTTTAGCGAATATTTCGGACCCGATTCCCTTGCTACGGCGAATACCTTCAATAACTTCTTCGCCATATTTTCGGGCAAAGCCAGACGAAGTCCAACACCGCCCAGTCTCTTACCCCACACCAAATTAGCTTCTGCATTTCTTCCACTCATGACAATGATCGATCTGGAAACTATAATATCAAGTCTCAAACCTAGAAAATCATCAGGGTATGATGGAATTCACCTCTGCGACATCCGAAGAAATTTTAGGCACATACAAGACACACTTCTACTCATGTTTAACGGAATAATAGAGTCGGGTGTCATTCCTTCAGGATTAAAAACCTCCATTGTTACACCTCTTTTCAAGGGAGGCAAACGTGACCGGGTTGAAAACTACCGACCAATATCTATTCTTCCGTGTCTTGCTCAAATTTTGGAAAAGTATATTTATATAATTATGTCTTCTTATATCGAAATATATGACATAATATCGCAATCCCAATATGGTTTTGTGCCGGGACGTGGGACACAGCCTCTTCTTGAAGCACTATCAGACGATTTAAATTTTGGTTTCGATCACAACTTATTTATCTGCGCATGTTTTCTCGATGTCAGTAAGGCATTTGACACGGTGTGCCATTCTATTTTGCTTCAAAAACTTTCCTTTATCGGTTTCCGGGGACCATTCTTATCTCTGTTAAACAATTTTCTCCAAGGTCGATCGCAGCTTGTTTCCATCAATGGCATGCAGAGCATAAAAGTTTCCTTAAAAGCGGGGGTTCCACAATGTTCAGTTCTTTCACCATTGCTTTTCAATATTTATGTTAATGACATGAGTTTATCTGTTTCAAACTGTACCATTTATCAATACGCGGACGATACTCTTTTGCTGACGAGCCATATTTCATATGCCAGAGCAATGGGTTTGCTCCAAGACTGTGCCTCAGAGCTAATGAACTGGTTTGCGAATAATCTAATTAATATAAATATTTCGAAAACTAAGCTCGTTTGTTTTCACAACCCCCTTAAAGTTGCTGAGCTAAATATTCCTCTCTTGTTGCATGCGTCTCACTGTGTCCCATGCCAATGTATCCCTATTGTTTCTTCATACACTGTGAAGTACCTTGGAATAACGTTCGATTCGGATCTCTCCTGGAACTCCCACCTAACAAAACTCTGTTCCAAATTAAGAAGCGTTTCCTGCTTATTATATCATATCAAGACATTTCTACCTTTTAATCTCAGAAAGCTTATAGCTCACTCGTTAGCTTATGGTACACTCCGATACGGCGTAACAGTCTTTGGCAAATGCTCTGGTTTGTGGCAGGCCAAGATAAATGCAATTCTAAAAGGAATCTTACGGAATGTTCAGTATAAACCTGCATCCTCAGATCACGATCCTTTTAAGGCTTTGTCCATGCCAAACCTGCAATCTTTGTTTCTTGAAGCAGTAGTGCTTGAACACTACTGGAAGGATGAGTTTAAAACTCTTCGCCCGAATACGAGACAATTACGAAAAATATCAAAGTTTCTTGTTCCCGCTTACTATACACGCTATGGTAAGAACATGCGGTCGGTCATGTGCCTCAAATTTTTAATTCCCTACCTCCCAGCTTATGTGACTTTACCTCAAGAAAAAAGCTCAGAAGAGCGCTTCGACAAATTTATATGACCGACGAACCCTGGTGAATATTTCATAATTAGTTTTTCTTCCCAACATTTTTTTTTACCAACTGCGTTTTTTTACCGTTTTATGAGTTATGTTTTATTATTATTATATGACAACAAAGAAAGTTATCAAGATATTCAGCGTCACAATAACTATACAAGAATTTCTACTACTTTCATTGACGAACAATGGCGAAAAGTGACGCCAGTACATTGTGTGTGTGTGTGTGTTGTGCGTGCTTGTTTTTATGTTGTTTTTTATATATTTTTGACTTGAAGATTTTATTTTTTGAGGGGGGGGGGGGGGTGCGTTAGTATTCAGTTAGAACTGCTGCAAAAACTTAGTGATAATTCTGCTTTTTTTTTTTCCTAGAACGGATTCTTTTATTTCTGTTCAATTACATAGCTGGTTTTGCCGCACAAGCCCATGATGGCTTTGGCGAACCTGCACTGTGCCTCGATTATGCTCAATTCCTTCACAAATAAAATTATTATTATTATTATTATTATTATATATTATTATTATTATTATTATTATTATTATTATTATTATTATTATTATTATTATTATTATTATTATTATTATTATTATTATTACTTCGTTTAGAAATCGACTCAGTTCTTTCAGGGAGCAATCCAAAAAGATTGTTACTGTGAGGCGGCGTCAAAATGCACAAGTGTGGCTAACAGGGGATATCTTGTCATGCATTAAGTATAAAGATGCTTTATGGGCTAAATGCTGACGTTCTCCTAGAAATGTTCAGCTAAAGATAGAATTCCGCGCTACGCGAAATCGTGTAAATGCGCTTATCCGGTGCGCAAAAAGAAAATACTTCCGAGATAATTTTTTTAATGTAAGATCAAATATTCTTGAAACTCGGCGTTTAATAAATGAATTGCGTGTGGCACGGGTGCTAGGAGATCCATTTATAATTCACTTGAGAAAGTATTTGATCTTAATACGACAGTGGCTGAGGATTTCAACACGTTTTTCGGTACATTTTCTTGAGTAGCACCTAACGATGCCACGTTCTCTACGGAATATCTAGAGCCCGATGTTTCCTCGGCTTTCCTTCATCAAATGACCGAGCTTAATCTACGAACTTGGCTTTCCGATTTCAAAACAAACAAGGCACCTGGCATAGATGGCATCAGTGCACAAGACCTGTAACGCAATTATAACTCTATAAAGCGCGTGCTTCTTTATATGCAAAATGGTTTTATTTCTTCCGGGATTATCCTAGATGATTTAAAAACTGCACTTGCAAAGCCTTTATTTAAAGGAGGAGAGCACAAAAAGCTTGACAATTACCGCCTAATTTCTATTTTACCCTGTATAGTCCAGATCTTGGAAAAACATATCCTTCAAACTATGACGGGGTTTCTTGATCGCTTTAGCATTCTATCGCGAACTCAATATAGGTTTCTCAGTGGACGTGGGACCCAGCCACTTCTAGAAGATTTTGCTGATGAATTGAATCGTACCTTTGAGAATCATCAGGTTGCTTGCGCACTTCTGATTGATGTTGCAAAGGCATTCGATACAGTGAGTCATAATATTTTACTAACAAAATTGCAAAACATTGGATTCCGCGGCCCATTCATTTCACTACTTCAGAACTTTTTGTCGGGAAGGACACAACTAGTTTCCATAGGTAATAGCCGAGGCTCCAAAGTTAGCTTAAAAGCTGGGGTTCCTCAGGGATCCGTTTCGTCACCTCTCCTTTTTGAGATCTTTGTAAACGATATGTCCAAAGCAGTTTCCTAATGTAAATTGTTTCAATACGCCGATGACACGGTATTGCTATCTCAACACCTTGATTATGTTGCAGGAATCACTCTACTCCAAGACGACACTTGTCACCTTCAGGACTGGTTTAGAGCTAATTGTCTCACGATCGATATACATAAAACTAAGCTTGTTTGCTTTCATAACCCACTTAAACTTATAATTACGGATAATCTTTTTTACATGCATACATCTGGGCGTACACCTTGCAACTGTTGTCCTGTGTCTTATGTGGATCAAGTTAACTATCTAGGAATAAAACTTCATAGTTACTTGTCGTGGAAGGCCCATCTGTCACAACTTTGTGGAAAGCTGCGAAACGTATCCTGTTTGCTGTTTAATACCAAATCCCTAATACATATTTCAACCAAAAAGACAATAACTCACGCTTTAGCATACGTGCATTACGCCACGGGATAACTATTTTTGGTCACAGCCCAGGACTATGGGGCCAATAAATTGACTCAGTTTCGAAAGGAACATTTAAAAGTATTGTGTACGGTGCAGCGTCATAAACTGAAGAAGAAATGCTAACAGGCTTAAGTTTGCCTTTTTTTAATCCTTTCCGTGTACACACGGTTGTTTTAAAATACTTCTGGAGCCATACTTTTAAGATGCCTCGTGTAATATGTAGACCTCTTTGGCGTGTTGAGCGGTTTGAAGTGCCTTTCGTAGAAACAAAGTACGAAAAAAGAGTGTGAACTTTTTGCATTCCATTTATTTTCAACAATTTACCAGACGATATCTATGTTGTGGACCCTTCAAAAAAAAAAAATGAAAGAATCACTTCAAGGTATTAGGGAGAAGTTGTGACTATATTTCTGTGTGCATATGTTGGAATCACCATCATCGCCTACATTGTTCTGTATCGGTAGTTGAGTTTGAGTTTTGAAATTCTTGTTTGTGGGGACTCTTTCAAGCATGAACTGTAGGGTGCTGTCCCACAAGCCTCTTCTGGCTTTGACAGACCGCGGAATCCAACCTTGGATTCTGCGGTCCTTTCTTTTCTTTACTACAAAATTTTCTAGCTGGTCGGACGCAAGAAGTTTCTATAGCCAATAACCGAAGCTACAAAATTGACTTAAAGGCCGGGGTTCCCCAAGGATCTGTTTTATCGCCTCTCCTTTTCAACATCTTTGTTAATGTCATGTCCAAAGCAATCACCGCTTGTAGCCTTTTCCAATACGCGGGTGATACGGTTTTGCTCTCGATCCTCCTTAATCCGGCTACAGCAATCACTTCGCTGCAAAACGACACTTGCCGTTTACATGACTGGTTTGAAGCAAATTGTCTAACGATAAATGCATCTAAAACCAAGCTTGCCTGCTTTCATAATCCCCTTCAAATTCTAACGTCCAACCATCCCCTTTTCATGCATACGTCTGGGTGTATTTCTTTCAACCGCAGTCCTGTAACTTAGGTTAAATATCTTGGGATAAATTTTGACAATGATTTGTCATGAAACACTTATCTCTCACAGCTTTGCAGAAGACTGCGGGGTGTGTCCTGTTTGCTGTACAATACAGCAAACAGGACACACAATCCTTAATACCTAGTTCAACAAAAAAAAAAAGAAAACAATAACTCAAGCATTAGTATACGGAATTTTGCGGTATGGTATAACAATTTTTGGACATAGCTCTGGAGTCTGGTACAAAAAAAAAAAATAGATACAATTTTAAAAGGCATTTTAGAAGCATTGTTTATGGACCGGTATTGCAAACCGAAGAGGAAAAACTCGCCAACTTAGGTTTGCCCTTCTTTAGGGCTTTTTTGTTTCAGACTGTAGTCCTCAAGTATTTTTGGAGCGATATATATAAGATACCCCATGTGGTATACTAGATCACTTAGACACACATAACGATTTAAGGTACCTTTTGTCACAACAAAATACGGGAAGAAGGTACGGGACTTCTATGTACCAACGATTTTCAACAGCCTACCAGACGACGTTTATGGTGCGGGCTCCCTGAAGAAACTGAAACGAGCACTCCAAGATCTCAGCAAAACATCATGAACTCAGTGTGTGTGTGTGTGTGCGTGACCCTGTGTGTGTTTTGCGTGAACGCTAACAAACGTGATTTTTTTTTCTCTTCTTTCTTTAATCATCATAGGCAGTATCATAGTGTGGTAACAGTTGCTTGAGTCGGGAACTACAAATCAGGGGGACATTTTGTACTCATGAAGTGAAGGGTGCTGTCCCACAAGTCATCCAACTGGCTTTGACAGACCCGTATTTCTACTAAGTATAATAGATGCAAAAAATCATACTACTGCTACTACTACTAATGCTATAACTAATAATAATAATAATAATAATAATAATAATAATAATAATAATAATAATAATAATAATAATAATAATAATAATAATAATTATTATTATTATTATCATTATTATTATTTATTCTGCTTCTTGTTTCATCAGCACGTAAGAGGCGGGTCAGTCGAAGCCAGGGTCGGCTTGT